>BKCP01009404.1:810825-824159 GCA_008636005.1 Striga asiatica | reverse complement strand
GATATGGGATGGAAAGTTGTGATCAGTAGCTTAGTCTTTCAGATTGTGGAGATTGAATGCTAGAGAGCTGTAAAGCAGCAGAATCAGATGTCAATGAAGTAAAGTGGCTGATTTAAAAATCACCGTATTACACTTGAGTAGAAAAACAGGATTTCAGCCTGATAAAAATTGTGGAGACAAAACATAAATAAAATTAACTGTGATAAGAACCCCTGAAGAGTTCTGCACATGAGGAAATTGAGCAAAATTCAAGATCTAAACATGAATTCCATTCCTACGTCTTTAAACCCAGATTGCCTAAGATTAAACATCACTTCACTAATTGGGGAAATTCATGAATTTATACACAACAGCCAGCAATTTGTGCTCAGATTTTTAATTAGTTCATGATATACCACTAAAAGAAAGCACGAAATCATCCCACACATACAATCACAAAACAAACGTATGCACGAAATACAAAGCGATGATAATATCATGGCTGCAAATGAAAACCACAAAAAAAAGAGGAGTTTAAAGAAAGTAGTACTCACAAAGAGTCATATGCACAAGAAAATCACTTGGGCTTCAATATTTTCTCCATTTAATGCTGAGTCGCGAGGTTGTTCAGCTGATGGGAATCGAGGGGTAACTTCGCCATGAACAAGCATCAAGTTTTCAAAGAGAATGACTTCAGCTCTGTTCTCGAAAGCTTTAATTTTTCTTTTTTTTATTTTATTTTATTTTATTTTATTTATTTATTTATTATTTTTGTATCTCTTTTCTTTTGCTTCATAATGGGTAAGGGGACCCAACTGTTCCAATTCCAATTTTAAAACAAGTGGCAAAATGTTAAAAAAAAATAAAAAATACTTGTCAAATTTGAAATTATCAAAAATTATTTTTAAAAGTCAATATAATCGTTAGCAATTCCATGCTATTTTGAACAAAACTACATACTTATACTATTAAATTTAGTAATTGTAATAACTAGACATTTTTATATTTTCTAATGAAAATATGAATACTTGTTAATAAGAGTTTGTGATTGGGTTTAATAGTTAAACTGTCTACGACAATACCAACTTAAAAATCATACAAAGTTGCTTGCATGGGGTCTCGATTTTATATTTGCTTCTTCGTGTTTTTTATTCTTCTACATTAATTAGTTGAATACGTGAGCTCTTTCCTGCAAATTTTTCATTTTGTTTAAAAAAAATGCTACCTTTTTCTTTTCTTGTATTTCAAGAAGTTCCTTGAAATACAATATATCCCCCTTATATATTAATTGAGAACGTGTTGAGCCTATGTGGCAGGCTCGCATGCTTCGGGATCCTATGTGGCAAAATTACATGCTTCGTTATTAGGCTTGGATAAGTTTGGATTATCTATAAATATGTTGATTATTTATGGTAGGAGTGAGCGCGGTCAGGAACGATCTTGGATTTGATTTGTCCGCATACCCATCCCACTTTTATGACGGGATGAGACACCGTCTCCACCCATGTAATACATGGGTGTTATACTAGTATATATATAAATTGAAAAGGTCAGCAAGGGACATGAAGAAATAATCGTAGTCATGAGGTAAAAGAATAAACACGCGTGCAGCCAACTAAAAAGTGTACATATCTATCTATCAAACACTTGTTTCTTCTTGTTCAAAGTTTTACAAAGACAATTAATTGCGTTCCTTAAATATTGCTTTTACAAAATAAAGTTTGATAATTGCTTATTCAAGCCTAGAAAAGTATGCAACAGCGTAAGTAACCGAATTGTAGAAAATACACCATTCATATTTTTTGTTTATATTACAATAAAAAGTCTTGTCTACATTTCAATTTTACGCATGTAAATCATATTCACTCCAAGAAATGAAATCAAGTAGAAATAGCTTGCGTGACGCAGAGGTATACAGAGTCAAATCATCTGAATCAAATCAAAGCTTGAAGCTATCGCATGAAAAGGGTAATGAGGGTTTTTTAAGTAAGATCATCTTCCTCGAGCTCTTTGGCCTTCAAGGCTTCCTTCACTCTCAATAGTAGTGTTGTCTTCCAAGCATCCTAACAAATAAACAAAAAACGATGAAAAACATTAGCAAGCACAATTATTATTTGCATCCGTAAACCCAAGCAAACCATGTCAAATTAATCGAAAAAGAAGTTCAATTTCTAATCTAAACTCAAAGAAGCACCATTACCTTGTAAGTAAGAGGAGTTATTTTCTACAAAAGGGAAGGGAAAAATGAATAATGAATAGAATTAGAATACAATAATCTATTCACAGGCAGGTTTGGAGGGAATCAGTTTTACAGAAAACGATAGATTAGGTGAGTTCAACCAACATCCTAAAAGTTCAAAATAATCGAACGAGATAATAATTGTAAATAATAATCCACACTTACCAGCTGGGTCATGCTATCGAATTCTTTGATTGCATCTGTAAACTTGGCCATATCTTCCTCATCAATGGCAGCAGCTAAATCCTAGATGAAGAGACACAAAATGTATATATAGATTATCAATTCTGGGGGGACGAAGAAAAATCTGAGTATCAAGGAGGAAATATTTAAGAAAGAGGAAATAGAACTAATGATTGAGAACACCACAGCATACCGCTAGCAATTTGTACTCGCGTGTTCCGGCAAATGTTGGATCGAGGTCCTGCAAATGAAGAGCAAAAGCTTCTCCTTACTATGTATTAATTACAAAAAAGTAGAACTGTCAGTAGATATGAGAACAACATATATACCTGATATCGCTCTAATGCATTGTTGATAGCAACGACATCATTCTTGCACAGCTGGCAAATTCCAGCATTGAGAAGGTGCCCTTTAACTCCATACTTCAGCAAGTTGTTATTGAGTGACTGTCGTGCTATATCTTCATAGATCTCGATGGCCTTTGGATATCTGAGAAAAAACGTTAACCCATTTTCAGCACAAGATTCAATTTTATTCAAGATAAAGAATGAATGTAACTTCAAATGAGTGTAAGTACAAAAAATTTGAAGTGTTTTCCAGAACTTGTTCAACACATGTTTGACAAATTTCAGCAAGAGGAATCTAAGTAAAAGTCTGATAAACGGATCTTGCAGGCATTTTGACTAGTATTTCATTACCCAAAATTAAATTAAGCAAGCAAAGAACAAATTGTAGTATATGTAGATTTAGAGGTGTATACAATCATGGAATTACAGTAAGTCAATGGTTACGGAGTTGCTCAGCAAAAAATAACATCAGTTTTTTATCTTTTGTGCCACATGTATGATTCGTAAGCAAGTGAAGATTTAGTCGAAGAGGTAAATGATGAAAACAGAAGTTCCCCCTAAAAAATGATACCTTCTAGGTGCGATTGGATATCGACAATGGGACCTTTATATTCCATAGACAAAAAATAAACTAGTTATCTATCTCACTTTTTCCTCATCAATTTTATCAATATAATTTTTCAATAATAATCAATCAATTCTACAAAATTTCTCTATAAAATTTACTATTCAGCCACACATATTTGTATCTGTCAGTCATTTTTGTTTACTATTTCCTAACAATTCAAATTATTAAAATAATTATTTTTCCCCGAGTATTTTTCAACGGAGAGTTGTTTTTTTGTTTTTCAATGAAAGCATATTCAACTGCCCTTAATATTCATTGAGAGTCAACCATGGAAATCATATAGCCAAGAAGAAAAGAAAAACAAGTAAATAACAAAGGAGGGAGTAACTGAAGACCCGAAGCATAAACAGAGCATTAACAAGAAATGAATAGCGCTGCTACATGTATGAAATAACATCATCAGTAAGTACATGATCTGGATAATCATGCAAAGAGAGCAGGCAAACTTAACTGTTCCAACTGAGCTGCATACTGCGCAACTTTCAGCTTGCACTGATTCGCAGATGTTGTCACGTCTTCACTTTGGAAAAGATCAGCAGCTTTTTCATAGTAAACAATAGCTTGTTCCAAGTTCTGTTCTTGCTCATACAACTCAGCTATTTCCTGAAATGTAGCAAATCTCATTCTGGCTATATCCAAAATACAACAATTACTATTCAATAACTCAGATTTTAACAGCACCATAATTACTAGGATGATCAATGAACCAAATTTCAAGATAGAAGCTGGTGTTTCATGTCTAAGGCTAAGAAACTCTTTTGAGGTTATGAAACAGCAGCCAGATATATGTGTACCTATTTAATGTTTTTACCTTATAATATCTGGCACACATATTAAGCCTTCCAATATCCATGAATAGATTTACAGACTCTTCCAGGCATGATATAGACTCTGCAAAGCACGCATGGGAATTATATCAGGATGTTACCAAACTAGCTTCAAGTTCACAAAAGATGAATTAAAAAGAAATACAAAGGGGAAGCTGCTTGTGACCAAGGAAGCAGGATCAAAATAGAATCTCAATATGAGCAAAGATTGAAAATGGGTTTGATCAGATCCTCACAAAACCAAATCTTTTCCCGTTAACGCATTAATTGAATGCACCAATGACATCAAGAAAGCGGGACAACAACGTAAGAAAATAAACTAGGCTATAATTGCCTTAAACTGCTTCCTTCACTCAGGCACATAAAAGCAAGATAATGAATTAGCTAGACATTTCTGAACAACTACACAAATTACTCTCTAGTCTGCATCACAAACATGCCTACAAGCAGAAATTGAAAAGCATCCAGTAATAGAAAGTGCAAAAATGAAAATATCCGCACACCTTTCATGTTAGACTTCTTGTAGCAATGAGCAGCATCAGCATATGCGTTACCGGCTTCATGCTTGCTATCTAACTGAAGATATAAGATATCAAGAATCATAAAACTCTTAAGTACCAATAAAGTGGATAGGTGAAAATATAGGTCATATTTCAGCCAGCTCAAAAACGATATTGTGCATAAAACTTACCTTCAAGTGACAGTTGGCCAACTTAACATAAACTGCTCCAGCCTGATCCCCTAAGAAAACCATTTTTTTCACCATTTGAGCTAAATCATGCGCTACGAAAACTCCAGAGACATGAAAATCCTTGATAATACAGAAACTATCATTTGTGATTCATTTTAAGATTTACAAACTATCTAAAGTAGATATATCTTTAATCTTAATAAAAAAGAAAGAAGGAAATATCTTTACTCTAATGCTATTATCACAGATAACGATGGCTTCATTGCTCTTACAAAACAAAACAAAACAAAACAAAAAAAGAAAAAAAGTGTTCCCTAATTTGCAAATGCCATGCCCCAATCATAGATTTTCAATTTCATCTCAAGTAAAATCAAGATAATCCAATGCATTCCCATCAAGCTTATGATGAAAAAATTAAACAAACAAAATATATTTCGTTAATTAACATTTCCTCAACGAAAGTATATGAAAAATGTACAAACAAAGATCACAAGAAATAAAACGAACACGGACATTAAATTGACCTAGCATAGAAATTTAACAACCAATTACTGGAAAGGAAAAACGAGAGATTTATCGAAAAATCGATCGATACATGATTTGGCGAGTTTGTAAGCGTTGGCGGCTTTGTCGAATAAATCGGCGGCGTCTTCATATTTAGAGCCGAATATACCCCAACCGGCAAGCTTCTTCTCGGCTCGGCGCTCGAAGTCCTCGGCCCTTGCTATATGATCGCCCATTGATTTTTTATTCTTCACGCAAAAATGTAGGTCTGGTTTTTTCTACGCTTGCTCTGGCTTTTTATGTTTCCAAGGGGATGGATCAAAGAAATAGGAGAAAAATGATGGTATTATTATTAGTATCATTACTATTATTATTAGTATCATTACTGTAGTATTTATTGTGCATTATGATTACGGATTAAATTATTTCTGAAATGGGATTATGAAATAATTAATTTGAAAGAAAAAGGAGAAAAATAAAGAAATTTTGGGTGACTAACCTTAAAGTATTCGTGAGTCTTGATTGTTAAAGTACAATATTCTTTGTAAGTGTGATTTGGGTTGTTATTCAATTCTAAATCTTAAAAAATATTTAGAATATTGGTATATGTAACTTGTATTCGTATTTTATTTTGTTTTTTATTGTGAGCTCCTATTTTAATGTCTTAAGAAAATGTGTTGTTGTGTGTAAGTACACCTGTAGTCTTTATGTGTTGTGGTTTTGAGCTTTATGTGAGATAGCTTTAGGATGTGGTATTTAGGTGTTTGGTGGATTAAACCGGCTAAAGGGTTCCGGCCGTTTGTCCCTGCTTTAGTCGTGTTGTGGGTCGTTGCTTCTAAACCACTGTTGAAGTGTGTCTCTCAGTGTTTGTCCTCTCGGGGGTTGTACTCTTTGTTGTTCATTTTCGTTATTAATGGAGTTCTCTATCGTTGGAAAAAAAAAAAAAAATCTTAGCAGCCTCTAGGTAACATATAGTTGTCGAGGCTTTTGCTTTAATATATAAATAAGTTGGTTGATATTTTCTATTATTCTATTAGTTTGGATTGAGTTGTTCGTATTAATTTATCACACCAAAACTATAAATCTTTGGCAACCAGACAATTGGGTTGTTAAAACTAAATAAATCTATAACCATAAAGCTTAATCCTATATGAATTTGAATTAAAATCTACAACCATATACCAAGATTTGAATCATTCAAAGAATCCACACTATCCAAAATATTAAATATATTTGGTTGGAATAAAAATATATGTACAAAATATCCTTGGTTATTAAAACAATATATCTACAAACCAAGCAACAAATCAAAGAATATATGCTCTATATTTGCAATAAATCGAAATGCACGTGCTAATCACACACTCTTTTGTGAGCAATCAAATCGATTTTCACAATTTTTCGGATTATTACTTAATCCATGGTTTTCAATAATATATTACTATATTGATCCGATTGGAAGTTTGCATAAATAAAAAATCATTTGATATCAATTTTGTTTTTATATTTTATATTTTATTGATTCATAGAATCCAGACTATCCATGGTTGTTACAAATACATATCTAGAATACAAGTAACTAATCGGATAAGGGTTTGAAATGTTACACCAAATCTTTTGATAATTTTTCTACCATTGGGTTGTTAAAACCAAATAAATCTATAACCATAAATCCTAATCCTATATGAGTTTGAATTGAAATCTACAACCATATACCAATATTTGAATTATTCATAGAATCTACAATATCCAAAATACTAAATATATTTGGTTGGAATAAAAAAAAATATGCACAAATAAATTAACTATTCCGACATGCAATTAAAAAATAAGATTGATAAGCATGAGGTTATTTGTTAGACTAATCAATCTTTTATAAAATGATATTTTGAATATAAAAGTTATACCAAGATTTTTATACTTCTTAGACTCCACAATTTACAAAATATCTTTGGTTGTTAAAACAATATATCTACAAACCAAGCAACAAATCAAAAAATATATACTATATATTTGCAACAAATCAAAATGCACGTTCTAATCACACTCTTTTGGTTTGCACTCAAATCGGTTTTCATAATTTTTCGGATTATTACTTAAATCCGTGTTTCTAAATAATATATTACTATATTGTTCCTTATGTAAGTTTACATAAATAAAAACATCATTTGATATCAATTTTATTTATATATCTTATATAAATATTTTATATTTTTTTGATTCATAGCTATCCAAAATACTAATGGTTGTTACAAATATATATCTAGAAAACAAGTAACTAATCGGATAAGGATTTCAAAAATAAAATTGATAAGCATGATCTTATTTGGTAAGCTAATCAATGTCGGGAGCAAGCTTAAACCGTAGCCTAGCGATCTTTTTTAAAATGATATTTTGATATTAAAAAATATAACAAGAATTTAACACTTCTTAAAATCCACACTTTACAAATTACGTTTGTAAGTTAAAAAATATAAATACAAAACAAGCAACAAACTAAACAATATATAATGTTTAATTTTTAGAGAAAAAAAAAACTAATGAATCTTTTCAATTTTTCTTAATCAAAGTTTTGAATTAGATTAAAAAAAAAATGGCATGAAAATTCATATAAATCTATACCTTTTTCTTACTAATTTTTTTTCTTAATAAATAAGATCCTTAATTTTTTTAAAAAATGTAATCTATTAACTAATAACTAATAATACACAATTTTAGATCAAATTCGAACACCCATGTAATATTTTACGTGTCATAAAATTAAACCAAGAATGTTGTACATAAGGAAGTGTTCAATAATATATAAATTTTATTTTCATGATATTTTTAATGTCATGAGACAATTTAAATGAAAAAATACTTTTTAAAAAGTAATTAGGTAATAAATGCTCCCGTGCATCGCACGGGCACTGTACTAGTTTTTTGAAATATAAGGCGCGCTCAAAAATCAAGACAAATTTTTGCATTTTTTTCCAAATATACCCTCATTGTGTTGAAATTAAGGAAGTGTGGAATGGTTGTGATTAGAGTAAATAAGGTTAATTTAGTCAATTTATTCGTTAATTAATGTTTCCTTAATATTTGTGCAATAACCTTAAATGCCTTATATTTCAAAATGGAGGGAGTATCATTACTATTATTATTAGTATCATTACTGTAGTATTTATTGTGTATTATGATTACGGATTAAATTATTTCTGAAATGGGATTATGAAATAATTAATTTGAAAGAAAAAGGAGAAAAATAAAGAAATTTTGGGTGACTAACCTTAAAGTATTCGTGAGTCTTGATTGTTAAAGTACAATATTCTTTGTAAGTGTGATTTGGGTTGTTATTCAATTCTAAATCTTAAAAAATATTTAGAATATTGGTATATGTAACTTGTATTCGTATTTTATTTTGTTTTTTATTGTGAGCTCCTATTTTAATGTCTTAAGAAAACAAAAGTTATAAGTAAAATCTATTTACGAATACAGAAAGCCCAATAGTGGAGGCTCTGGTGAACGATTGGGCTTATTAGTGGGCCTAAAGGTACTAGGCTTCAGAAAACCACTTACTTGTGAATTATGATTAGAAAAATCTATATATATTGAAAAAGAGAGGTCAATAAATCATTTGTGGAAACTTTTAAAAAATAGGTCAACAACCCCATTGACTTTCCATTTGTAGAAACTAATTTAAAAATCCTTTCAAAATATATGTTTTTTTTTTCCTGTTTTTTAGGGATGGATATACCTTTAACGTGATAAGATATATACATGTGATTGCATATTTTGTTGTTGCATCCCAAAAATCATGGTATTTAAAATCTATCCAAATACAATCCATAATTATCTTATCACTTTTGTTAATAAAAAATTGTATAAAAGGATATTCACTACCACCATTACAACTCATCATTCACGAGTTCAGGGAAAAAAAAAATACAGTGAATAATTTTTCATCGCATATACAATATAATGCTTCCAGACTGGGGTAAACTTGATATATAATGCTTCCAGACTGGGTACGTTAACAAAAGAAACAAACCTTTTTTTGCGTCCAGTCCGCATTATTGAAACCCATCACGAACGGGAGAGCTATAACGCATTTTCATGATGAACAGGTAATATTTACCTTTTTTATTTTAATTTTATATAATTTAAAAAATTATTTTAATTAGTATTTATAACAAACCTTTTTTGCGTCTGAGAGCAGTCCGCATTATTGAAACCCATCACGAACGGGAGAGAGCAGTCCGCATTATTGAAACCATCACGAACAGGAGAGTTGTAACGCATTTTCATGATGAACAGGTAATATTTACCTTTGTTATTTCAATTTTATATAATTTAGAAAATTATTTTAATTAATATTTATAACAAACCTTTTTTGCGTCTGAGAGCAGTCCGCATTATTGAAACTCATCACGAGCAGGCTGGGGTACACTTGATATATAATGCTTCCAGACTGGGGTACGTTAACAAAAGAAACAAACCTTTTTTTCGTCTGAGAGCAGTCCGCATTATTGAAACCCACGGGAGAGCTATAACGCATTTTCATGATGAACAGGTAATATTTACCTTTGTTATTTCAATTTTATATAATTTAGAAAATTATTTTAATTAATATTTATAACAAACTTTTTTTGCGTCTGAGAGTTATTGAAACCCACTGGGAGAGCTATAACGCATTTTCATGATGAACAGGTAATATTTACCTTTGTTATTTCAATTTTATATAATTTAGAAAATTATTTTAATTAATATTTATAACAAACCTTTTTTGCGTCTGATAGCCGTCCGCATTATTGAAACCCATCAAGAACGGGAGAGAGCAGTCGGCATTATTGAAACCCATCACGAGAACGGGAGAACTGTAACGCATTTTCATGATGAACAGGTAATATTTACCTTTGTTATTTCAATTTTATATAATTTAGAAAATTATTTTAATTAATATTTTTAACAAACCTTTTTTTGCGTCTGAGAGCAGTCCGCATTATTGAAACCCATCACGAGCAGTCCGCATTATTCAAACCCATCACGAACGGGAGAGCTGTAACGCATTTTCATGATGAACAGGTAATATTTACCTTTGTTATTTCAATTTTATATAATTTAGAAAATTATTTTAATTAATATTTATAATAAACCTTTTTTGTGTCTGAGAGCAGTCCGCATTATTGAAACCCATCACGAACGGAGAGCTATAACGCACGATGAACATGTAATATTTACCTTTGTTATTTCAATTTTATATAATTTAGAAAATTATTTTAATTAATATTTATAAATTTGTATCGTAGGTGCTTTCATTAAATGCATAATACGTTATCCGAATATGAGAGCAACAAACTTTATATAAACTGAGAGCAGTCTAATTTTTGTAAAATATGTAAACTTTAAACGTATTTTATATATAAAATTTTATCTACTTTTAAACATGTTAGTTGGGCAAATTTTAAGGATATATATATATATATATATGTGTGTGCTAACTTTAAGTATATATATTTTTCTTATAAAATAGTCTAGACAAAATTGAGGTAATTTCACATTTTTCAATAATAATATAAAATATTTTAATACTTTCACATATGTTATATAATAGTCTGCGTATTCTTAATGTCTTTTGGTTGTAACATTGTTAACACATATAATATTAGATACTTTTAAACATATTTAGATATTTTTTTTACTCATTCTTTAATATCTATGTGCATAAAAAGAGAATAAGATTTATAAAAAGTTTTCCGGCAATATACTAAATGTTAGATAAAAAACTCATTTTATTTGTTATATAATATTTCGAGTTGCATTAATTTTGATTTGTATGTGTAAAATTGATAAATTAAGCGTATGAAAAGGAACGTACGAATTACTGTAAAGATTTAATAAATAAAAAATAAATCTAATTTTTGAATATTTTCTAAACGAATTTATGTCATAATTCGTCATAATTTTCCCACATCATGTCAATATTTATTTTATCTATACTAGGTAAAAGGTAAATCATTATCTCAATATTTATTCTATATATTCTAAGTAAATCTTCTCATCTATCTCAACGGTCTGCAGGTAGTATTTCATACTTTTCTATTCATAATCAAATATACCAAACCTTCACAAATTTTACTTCACAAAGAAAGTGTTCAATAATTTATATTTTTTTTCCTTCTTTGCAATCCATTTATTTTTATTACATATATATAAATTATATTATTTTTAATATTTCACACGTTAAACATTTCAGGAAAATATACCATCCCGTGCATCGCACGGGTACTGTACTAGTTTACATACGTATGTAGAGCGCCCATAGCAAATATTTACATGTATACGTTCTTAATAATTTTACATCAAAATCAGAAAACCACTTACTTGTGAATTGTGATTAGAAAAATTTACATATGTAGAGCCCCCATAGAAAATATTTACATATATACGTTCTTAACAACTTTTCATCAAAATCAGATTTTGATTGGATCTTTTTTCATATATACGAAATGACTTTCACGCACCAGCTATTAATTTTTTTTTCTATGCATGTTAAATGTGCATTAATTCACGACTAAATAATCGNTTTAGATATATTGTATATATATATCAGATAAACATGATATGGCAGTTTTCTATTATTAACCTATAGTTATACATAAGATACACAATATATAAATAATTCTGAAATGGGATTAAACATAATACACAATTTTAAAAGACTGTAAAATCCAAATTGAATATAGTTATACATAAGATACACGACATATAAACAATTATGAAACGGGATTGATTGGCCTCACCACTCCCAACGTCACCCCTTCATCTTCTCAATGAGCCATGGTGCATCTTCGACGTTGCACGAGTGAATCATGGCATTGCTTGAAGCCGATCGACGGATTGATTGATTTTAGTTCTTATTTCGTATTTGAATTGAGATATGAACCATAACAAGTAAACATTGGAGTTGGGTCACCGAGAGCCATCAGAACTGCTAATCTTCGTTCCGCCTTTGTTACCCGCATACAAACTCCAATCGCGACTCCTAGCCGATCACGACCTTCTTAGCCGCCGCCCGTCAAAAGGGTGATGGGGGTGGGTGGTCCACGAATTGAGAAAAAATTTGGAAAAAGAAAAAAAAATCGAGAAAATTGTTTGATACTTGGCCTCCAATTCCATCTTGCCTTGTGCGATTGGATCCGCCGCACGAAGAAATAGATAAAGAAGGAATAGAGAGAGAGAGAGAGAGAAAGAGAGAGAGAGAGAGAGAGAAAGAGAGAGAGAGAGAGAGAGAGAGAAAGTCAACGGGAATTCGATCATCTAAGGTTGGTCGAGAGAGAGAGAGAGAGATAGAACTAAATATACAGATTAAATCTCTCGTACTTGTCATGAAAAATTTAGCACTTCGTAATTTTAATATTATTTGTCAAATCATTAATAAGGGGAGTAATTTTCTCAAAGTACTAGGCTCCAGAAAACCACTTACTTGTAATAATGCATATTTAAGCAAAGATCTTATATGTTACTCTAATAGTTGAATGTCTCACTATTATTTAGACTATATTTATTCATAACTCAATCCAACTCAACCAAAGAATAAAAAATTATTTCTCTTTCACCACCTAAACAACCCAACTTTTACAACCTAACTTATCTTTATTCACAACTCAACTCAACCTTAACATTTATTTTATTTAAAAATTACAATTGTTTTCCAAACCCTATTGAATGTGGTCTCTATTTATAAAGAATGAAAAAAATACAAATTTTAATATTTTTATTTTTTTATTTAATATAAATTAATACTAAAAAATACCAATAAGAATGGGACAAGTGTCTCATTCCATTTCACAACCGGGTTGTGACCCAAGGTAAAAAAAATGATCTAGGTCACCAACCTTGATGATTTTTGTTTTTGTTTTGTTTTGTTTTGTTTTTTGTTTTTTGTTTTTTTTTT
>BKCP01009404.1:769750-805016 GCA_008636005.1 Striga asiatica | reverse complement strand
GGCGACCAAACCCACCGGAGCTGAGTCGCCCCTCCTCCCCGACCGCCCTCCGTCGGAGGAGAGGCAGCCGTCGCTGGCAGGGGCGGTATTCAACGTGTCGACGAGCATAATCGGTGCCGGGATCATGTCCGTGCCGGCGACCCTCAAGGTGCTGGGCGTGGCGCCGGCGCTGGCGATGATTGTACTGATCGGATTATTAGTGGAGGTGTCGGTGGATTTCATGCTGAGGTTCACGTACTCCGGCGACGCCAGGACATACGCCGGCCTGATGAGGGAGTCGTTCGGCCGGCCGGGAGCCGCCGCCGTGCAGGTGTGCGTGATGATCACGAACCTCGGATGCTTGATCATGTACCTCATTATTATTGGTGAGCAGTTGATTTTTTCCAGATTTAATTTATTTATTATTATTATTATTTTTTTTTTGTCAACTGGGATTTAATTATGTTAAATTATGTTAGGGGTAGCTTGCACGTGTTCACGCGTGTTCTTGGTTAATTTCTTTCGAAATGATTGGTGTGTTTTTTTTTTACCTTTTTTAGCTTTGTTTGATTATTGTGGGTGATGTGGTTCAATTATCAGCTCAAATTGAAACATATATATTGTCTTGAATTACTAGTTGTGTTAGCCTGCAAAACAGCTTTGGGTGGAACCGTATTGAACACTCCAATCAGAAATAGTATACGTACAATAATGGCTTATTCCCTGGGTTTTATTAATATTTAATAATACATCGATATATATGTCACATTAGTGGGTTTATTTCTTGTTACGTGTTTTGCTCTCATAAATTCCCAACTTATTATTAGGAGTGATGATTTATTGATGGCGAAGTGAAAAGTACTTGTGAGCTAATAAGAAGGTAGTTAGGTGGAGAGTTTCGTATAAGTGAAGATCTAATTTATAATAATGTTTGGTTGAATAAGTGTAAAAGGGTTCCTTGTGATACATTTTAGTATTGGAATTTGAAGAAATTATACTCAGCATGAAATTGAGGTAGCTACTTGTTATATATGCCAGGGGATGTACTTTCCGGGACCGGGCCAAATCACTTGGGAGTTTTGCAAGAATGGTTTGGTGTTCATTGGTGGAATTTACGCTCAGTTGCCCTTCTCTTCATTGTTGTTTTTGTCATGCTTCCGCTTGTTTTATATCGTCGAGTGGGTACGTGTATATTTAGATGATTAAAATAAATATACTATACCTTAAATTTACTAACAAAAAAAAACGAAAAACTTTGAATTTGAATCTTTTTGATCGATTGGAACTGGCTTGATTTACTAATCTTTGATTCATATAGAATCGTTATGGTGGAGTTCGGCCGTATCTGTATTCCTAGCTTTCGTGTTTGTCGGTATATGCTCAGTGATGGCTATAACTGCACTTATACGAGGCGAAACTAAGACCCCAAGAATCCTGCCCCAATTGGACAATGGAGTCTCTTTCTTTAATCTCTTCACTGCTATTCCAGTGATTGTGACTGCATTCACATTCCACTTCAATGGTATGGAAACAACAAATACTCAAAATTTGCCAAGAAAACAGGCTCTCAATAATTGAAGTATTGTATCGTATTGTGTTCGTGCTTTGTTAATCTAATAAAGTAATTACGTTAGTGTTCACGTGTTGTGAGCATAACCAACCCATCACATATAATCGATTTGTTCGTGCAGTTCATGCAATTGGAGTCGAGCTGGGCAAGCCAACAATCATGATCTCTGCAGTTCGCATCTCGTTACTGCTCTGTGCAGCCATCTATTGTACGATCGGCATTTTCGGGTACCTTTTATTTGGCGAATCGACCATGGATGATATACTCGTGAATTTCGACCGAAACTCGGGAATAAGTTCGTTCCTAAACGATATAGTTCGGTTGAGCTATGCCTTTCACTTGATGCTTGTGTTCCCGCTTTTGAATTTCTCATTGAGGACCAATATAGACGAGTTCTTGTTCGCCAAAAAGACTCGTTTGGCTGAAGATTCGAAGAGATTTGTTTCCCTCAGCCTCGTTTTGCTCGCGGTGGCTTATGTTCTGGCCATAGCCATTCCGAGTATTTGGTACCTGTTTCAGTTCATGGGGTCCACATCGGCAGTTTGCCTGGCTTTTATTTTTCCGGGAGTGATTGTGTTAAGGTATGTATCGGTTTTTTGTCGTTCAGGGTATTGTTCTTTTACATTTGTTTGTCGATTTTCTGTTAATTAGTATATCTTCTTCTTCTTTTTATTATTATTATTTTGCAGAGATATTCATGGTATTTCGACGTCAAAGGACAAGATCATAGCAATAGTGATGATTGTGCTTGCAGTAATAACAAGCACCATAGCTATTTCCACCAATATATATAAGATGGTGGATAAAAAGAGTGCTTGAGTTGATTTTTGGGGGTTATTTTTCTCTTGATTGTTGTTGGTTGTAAATTAGTGTATGTATTATAGTTTATTTTTTATTTTTTTATTTTTTTTTATTTGCTGGGAATATATAGCAGAATATTTTGACACTGCGTGCGTGTTAATGTTACACACATATGTGATGAGTGTTCGATTCAATTCACTACTACTTTATCAGTTCTTTTAATTTTGTATTTATTTTTGGTAAGGCTAACCAATATTAATTGCTGAAAACTAGTCTATGTTAAAAGATGAAAGCTTGCATTTTATTGTATCGTTCATGATACATATTAACCTTTTGAAACTATAACGTTTAAAATTTGATGATGCGTTTTATTAGTTGTAGAGTTGTCGTTAAAGACCATTTTGGTTTTCATGATAAAGTTACAGCTTTTGCATTACATTAGACATTTTTGCATTATAATACTAAACCCTCGAAATTAAAAGATACAATAATATTTTTCTTTCGCTATAAATTATGATAAACTAATGAGTCATCTGTCCGTCATTTAAATTATAAGTTTAAAAAGAAAAAAAATCTATCATATATATTTATGATGAAAAACCAACGGGTTGTCTGTCGAATTACCCACATTAGTAAGAAGAAATAATATATTTATAATGTATAGTATTATAACTTGCAATCATAAAATCTTTTGAACAACATTGTAAATTGATTGATTAGATAAAAAATATTATGATTTATATTGTGAAGAAACGGGGGTTGACGGGTGCGCGGTCCCACGGAAGTGAAACGCACCAAAGCAGAAAAGCTCAAATGGGCCTTAGTGGGGTTCCATCCCAAAATCAATTGGTGGAAGGAGGAGTAGCCCACTAGACTTATAAGTTAGGCCTATTTTTCATGTATAGACGATGTAGGACGACTCACAAGTGTATATTCTAACATATTATTATAAATTATAATGATAAATCAACTGATGTTGAACTATTATAAGGACTATTAAGTTGGAAATAAATTCAAATTATTTATAATATATATTATTATGAATCATAAAAAAAAAGAATATTAAAACAATTTTAACGTAATAAAAAGAGTTTATAACTTTTAAAATTAGTTATTAAATTATAATATTTACCTCAAGTTTTCAACTTTACTATCACTATTTTAAGAATCGAAATAACATAGTGTAATAATGTATGAGTAAGAGGAGATATATAAGTATTTTTATGAGTTTTATTTATCATATGAACATTCCTTATTTTTTAATAGGAATTCTAAAATAAAAAATTGTTTTATAATTAGTGAAATGACAAAATAAATTATATACTAAACTATTATATATTATAAAAATAAAAGATAAATTTAATACTAATATTGAAAACTATTTATATATTAATAAATATCGACTTATTGCTTTAATTCATACGATTTATCATTTGTTATCATGGGCTGCCTATCCTATGTTTGGTAACCTAGTCGATAAGTTAGTTGATATCTTACGACCGATGACGGAAAAACTAGCATATATGAGAAAATGTTTGGTAACATTAGTTGATTAGTCAATTTAATTAAAATTTCAGCGGACTTATTTTAAAACTTACTCAACAAAGCTTATGAGATAAACTCGAGCAGTCAAGCTTCATACAAAAGCTCGTCCTATCAACTTATTTGAATACATTAAACTTATAAGCAGATCAAATAAGTGATAAGCTAGTTTATGTTGTTTAACAAAATTATTAATAGTAAAATAGAAGATTGAGTGGTATATTGCCGTCAATTTTTCTATTTACTTTGGAGAGAAATAAATCTTTCCCCTAAGATAGTGTTTGGTTTGGGAGAAAAAGAGGGGAGGGGAGGGGAGGAGAAGGGAGAAATTTTTTTATATTTTCTTGTTTGGTTGAGATATTTGGATAAGAGGGAAGGAGAAACTGTAAGTTAAAATTTCTTCTCATCTTCATTTTTGCTTCCATGAAGAAATTTGGAAGGGAGGGAAAATTTAAATTATTGAATTACAATATTAACCTTATTGCATATAATATTTTAAATTTTGTTTTTAACATTATTAATAATATATTTATCATTCTAATATTATTTTTCTTTTATTCTTATTTTTTTATCAAATAAGGTTTATCATTTTCTAACTTCCCTCTTACAAAATCTTTCTAAACAAGACAAAATTATTTTACAATCACCTCTCATCCCTTTCTATTCCGTCCGTCCATTAAAATTTCTCCCTTTGCCTCCGTTGAACCAAACTTACCCTAAGATAAGATAAGACTCGTTTGCCGGAGAAAAAAGAGGCGACGACAAAAGGGAAACGATTTACGTGGTGCCACGGCCAACGGAGCCTCCCTCCGACGCCTGTCATGATGTTTTGGACTGCCGGTATGTGTTACTGCTCACCCTCAGCCTTTCCCTCGCCTCTTCCCCTCATCCAGTTACGATTTCTTCAAAAATTAAGTTTTGTTTTTGAATTAACACTGAAATGCTGATTTCAGCTCCATTAACCGTCAATATTTTGAGTTTCGATTGTGCACCATGACCATACCTCTTTGCGTCTTGTTGTGCCGATTGCCTGGTCTCCTTCACTGTGTAATTATTGTGCATTGCCATTTAAGTGACTGTAAGATCGTTTTAGTTATCGTTGGCAACTTCTGTGTTCTTCTATGGGTTTGGTTTTGTTTCGTTCTCTAAGGTCCTCACAAAACTTGATGAGAGACAAGCTACAAAAACAGAACATGAATATTAAGCCACGAAATTGCTGAACGTTGTAATTCATTGAGAAATATTCATCCAATATATTGATTATCTATGCCTGAAAAACTGGACGAAGCGTATGGTGATTCACGGAAGGTGTTAAGAACGTATGCTGATGAATTTTTTTGCTCTCGTAATTAGCTCACTGTTTGTTCATTTGAATGTTCTGTTCCTGTGGGTTTGAACTTTTTAGTGGTTCACTTACTGGCTTTAACCTTATTTGGTCCTTTTTTTGTTTGATGCTGACAGTAATTCTTGGAATGAAATTCTAGAATTCATATGTGATACGTGTTTGATGTTGGGCATTTGTTCTAGGAAAGGGGCTGTTGTGAAACAAAGATTACTGAAGTATTTCAACTGTCAACAGTGAGGCATATCATGTTGTAGCCTAGTACTACAATTCATCAGTTTTGATGAAAGCACCATCCAGTAAAGGTCTAACTAATCATGTGACATTGAAGCGGTAATTCCATAATCATTCTTTCTTGGGCTGGTTATGGCGATAAAACTTAATGCTAAATTGCAGTATTCTGGACCTGTTCATGATCGTGATTTATTCAAACCCAACGTTCCAAATAGAAAACCAGTAAGTCCTCTATCATAATCGTTGTGCTCACGATATTGAAGCATTTACTTATCATAAGAGCGAGTTGCAAATTGCAACTGAAGGTCGTTTGTTGAACTTAACTTCTTCTCGTTTTCTTCAGGCTAGAAAATTGCCAGCAACAGTTGCTTTTCACACCCTTCATAAAACAAACAGCACTATTGGAAATAAATTATTTGAATCAGGTGCAGAATATGGGCCATTTAGAAAGGCTGTAGTTCAGGAACTGGTTGATCGACTCCATTTGTGTGCCGAAAAGGGGTTACTAACAGAAGCAGGAGCAGTTCACGGGTACGTACTCAAGTCAAATTTCGACGACTATGGCTTGTTGGTTCTACTCAATCACGTCATGCATGCATATTCAAAATGCTCGGATTTTAAGTCGGCAAAGCTGGTATTTGATATTTTACCGAGGAAAAATGCGTTCTCTTGGAGTGTCATTATCTTGGGATTTAATCAACAAGAATCTTTTCGAGATGGGTTGATTTATTTTCGCAAGATGGTGGATGATGGGATACCACCCAATGGAGTTGCGTATTCCGCCGTCCTCCAGTCGTGTATAGGCATGGATTCTGTAGATTTTGGTGGCATGGTGCATGCACATATCCTCGTTCGAGGCTTCGGGTCTCATGTAGTTGTTAGCACCGGACTTCTTAACATGTATGCAAAGCAGGGTAAGGTCGATGAGGTTTATAAAGTTTTCAATTCTATGGCCGAACACAATGTCGTAACTTGGAATACGATGATATCAGGGCTCTCTGCCAACGGGCTTCACTTGGAGGCTTTTGACCATTTTTTGAAGATGAAAGAGAGTGGATTGGTTCCGGATATATATACATATATTGGTGTTCTGAAGGCTGTTGGGATGCTAGGAGATGTTGATAAGGGAAAGCAAGTTCATGAATGCATATTGGAATTGGGCATGATGGACAACATTGTTGTTGGGACTTCTCTCATAGATATGTACTCGAAAGGCGGTCATATAGATGAGGCGAGGTCTGCTTTTATGTACGTTGCCGATTCTAGAGCCAATGGGCCTTGGAATGCAATGATTGGTGGTTACAACCTTTGTAACTATAGTGAACAAGCTTTACTATTATTTGTTGAAATGTGTCGAAAAAACATAAAATCAGATCTTTACACGTACTGCAGTGTATTTGATGCAGTTGCTAAGTTGAAGTGCTTGCGGTTAGTGCAGGAGGTACATGGCGTGTTTTTGAAGTCTGGTTGTGTTTCAATGGATCCAAGTGTCGAAAACGCGATTTTGGATGCATATTCCAAATGCGGTTCTCTTGAGCACGTAAACAAAATTTTCAACAATATGACGCACAGAGACATAGTTTCCTGGACTACTTTAGTCTCGGGTTATTCGCAATATTCAAAATGGGAAGATGCACTTGTTATATTCTCCCGAATGCGGAAAGAAGAGTTCACACCCAACAATTTCACTCTGGCTAGCGTTTTAACTGCCTGCGCTAATCTAGGCTATCTTGAATACGGTCGCCAAATCCACGGTCTCGTGTGCAAATTAGGTTTCGAAACCGTTAATTACATAGAAAGTTCTCTGATCGATATGTACGCTAAGGGTGGCGGCTTAAAAGAATCGGAGAAGATTTTCGCTAGAATATCACGTCCCGATGCCGTCTCGATGACCGCTATAATATCAGCTTACGCATATCACGGTTTTGCGGCTCATGCACTTTGGCATTTCAAAAAGATGGAACAAATGAACATTAAACCCAGTGCTGTTACGTTACTCTGTGTTCTTTCCGCATGCAGCCATGCTGGCCTTGTCGAGGAAGGCCTTCATTACTTTTGGTCGATGGATAAAGACTATGGCCTGGTGCCAAAAATGGAGCACTATGCTTGTGTGGTCGATCTTTTGGGCCGGGTGGGCCGTATCCATGAGGCATATGACTTTATAATGAGAATGGATCTCGAGCCCGATGAGATGGTCTGGCAGGCCTTGTTGGCCGCATGCAGGATTCATGGGAATGCTGAGATTGGGGAAATAGCTGCCGAGAAGATTCTCTCTCTTTGTTCGGATTATTCTTCGACTTACGTTCTTCTGTCCAATACGTATTCCGAGAGGGGGGATTTCACAGAGGGTTCCCGTCTGAGGACAGAGATGAGGGAGAAAGGTGTGAGGAAGGAGCCCGGTTGTAGTTGGATATCTGTAAAAGGCAGAGTTCATAGATTTTATGCTGCGGATAAGGATCACCCCTCGAAGCAAGATATTTATGGCAAGTTGGACGAGCTACGACAGGCTGTGAAGGATTTTGGATATGTACCTGAATTGAAATTTGCATTGCTAATCGAAGGCTGAGACGGGAGTATTCAGTTTCAGGAGCGTATCTTGATAATTGGTAGCTAGAGTGGACCTTTCGTTGTTTGATGCGCTTAAGAAAGCACTGGAGGATGCATTATTATGAACTACTTGTCATATTAAACGTGATTATTTCTACTCGCGGTCTGTTTAAAGGGTATCCATGTTACATAGCGACGTGAAGCTATTGTGATTTGAGGAAAGACGGAAGTTATCTTGCGGCTGGTGTTAGTGAACAGTGTGTTGAACTTACATTTGAACTTTGGACAGCATTGCAACTTCATCAACTGTGAGAGATTTTCAGTCATTTATTTGCGGACATTGAAGAGAACAGGTATTAAATATTTTTTTTTGAAGTCATTACTGATGATAGCAATATTATGTGCCCGACCTATTCTTAAATTTTGTGTCTTTGTGTTTCTTGATGCTGTATGGCTTGGAACTGATTTATTTTATTATTTTAATGTTCCTTGCAGTAACAATTTTTATATTATCATCATTTGCACCCCCATTTTGTTAGGAACTATTGATTGGTGGGATTACTTTGGTTATCTTCCATTTACTTGTTTATCAGTGGGTTTAATTCATGAGTTAGTACCCTTAACATTTATTTGGTTTGCTAATACTGTGTAGCCAACTTTGGTAATTATAAATGCAAGAAGCTAATTCAATTTATTTACTGGCTGTTGATTTGCAACTACTAGCTGATTGTGGTGAACCTTATTAAATATGAGAGAAATCTATGATGATGGATTGGCGAAGATTGATGATGATGTATGCTGACAGTCTGGCCAGGTTACATTATTTTTATAATTTTTCCTTGTGATAATTTTCAGTAGTGGAAATTATTAATTTTGGTGCCAATCTACATGGTCATGAACTATTTGTTCATATAATCAACAGTGGTCACCTTTGCACCTTAGGATTTGATATTAATAGTTGTAATTCAAATTGGACATATTACAGTTATGGTCTTAACATTTTGTTTGCTAAATTATATTTTATTAAGATAAATCACATCAGAGAACAACCTGAAGGATTTTGTTGAGTTGGCCTTGGTTGGCATATATCATGCCTTTGTGTGGTTCACTTGTTTTTGTTTGGGTTTTCTTCACATGCACACCCTAAGCTTATCTTTATACGCGTATACCCACACACAAGACACATATGCATGTCTTCATTCACTTGAATGACAAGATTTGCTGTCTCTTTCGAATAAAGCTGAATAAGCAGCTATCGGGAGAAAAACTCTTGTGATCCCAAATCGATCTGATTTAGCAATGCCGAAATATTTCCTCCTGTTGATTATGGAAAAAATTTAGTGGCTATGAAAATTCCTAATTTTGGATATAAAATGTGGGTAATCCATGCTTCTTGATGGTACTTATCGGTCCCAGCCATTGAGACTCTGATTTTGTGTATAATCTAAATGTGATTTTATATAGATTTGGGATTTGTCTTTCATCTTCATTACTTAATCTTTTGAACTAATTACATTCTTTTTCATTTCAGGAAAAAAGCTATACTGACAATTAAAACATCAATTAAGATCGCGTTTAGGAGAGAATTTGCCTAAATACTCTTGATTATTTTGACATCCTGTGATGCCATGAGAACATGTATGGTTTTAGCGTCAAAATGGCTCGAACAAGATTCATATTTGATGTACAAATCTGCCATTACATCATAGCACAGAGCTTAAAATTTTCGAATTAAAGGATGAAAAATAGAAAAAAAAAAAAAAAAAAAAAAAAAAAAATGAAGACAAAATACAAACAGCTGTCCTAGTTTCCTGGATTCTTTGCACGCACGGGTAGGCTTCTCTTCATATAGCATTGGTCTTTTAAGGCAAAGATTTTGTAAGTTTGCATGGATTGGAATTTCACGTGAGAATGAAAATGACATTTGTTACCCTTCACCAGTTCACAGGCACACCTCATTAACTCTTGATGAAAGTGACCTTCAACATTTCTATCGCATTCAATATTGTAATAGATATAAATTTTTTTCGATTCGATCCGTGATTTGTATTTGCGAAATTTGAATTCGAACAAGAACAAGAATGTTTTTGTGAATTTGAATTGAATAGTTGAGTGTGCCCTACTCTTCAATTCGTTTATGATTTCCTGGCAAAACAAATGAGGTTTTGTGGGTTTATGCTAATTATTCGCTTGTCTTATGTGCTTAACTGTTTGAATTTTGTTCAATACTATGTTAGATATATAGGTTAATTGTGCAAATAATTGTAGTCTACTACTTAAGTCTATCACCAGCTGCTATTTAAGGATCAATTTTTTTGGGCTTTATGGTTTAAGTTATTTTGTTTCGATTTGTAACATTTGCATGTGAATGTACTTTCCCGAAGAGCAACTCACGTGATCAATTTACGTATCCATCCAATTTCACATACCACCACCATTGTTCTTAGAACAAGATAATATTTCCTACATGTGAATTTATATCCACTATATATATACAAATTCAGTCCTATGCAGGTGTCTACATCATGCAAATAATGAATTTGTAAAAGGTCTATTGTTTCTAAAAAAAATGTGTAGCACATATAATTCTCCTTTTAGGGCAAATCGCCACTATTAATTAGAAACGGGATAATTGTTGATGGAAATTATTGAAACGTGTGAAAATTAACGCTTATGACTAAATTCTAATTCAATTTCTTTTTTTGGTTATTTTAATTTTTTGGCGGTTGATCTAACCATGATTATTGTATGTGGTAGGGGCCCACGAACCCAAAAGATTAATTTTTAGTTTTTAACCAATTATCTCTTGGCGGTGGTGTTACAGTTTTGTCATTTATATCTTCCAAACCTGATCTTGATGAGGTTCATTAATTCGATAATTTACAAGTTGCATGTAAGATATTCCAACTATCCTTTGTACATAAATTTGTAATTCTCAAAAT
Source organism: Striga asiatica (assembly GCA_008636005.1). Lineage (NCBI taxonomy): Eukaryota > Viridiplantae > Streptophyta > Magnoliopsida > Lamiales > Orobanchaceae > Striga > Striga asiatica. The sequence continues at coordinate 794,059 of BKCP01009404.1, read as the reverse complement.
ACTTTGCAGCGTTTATTATTCCTTATCCAGGAGCGTTTACCACTACATAATTTTTTTTAATAATACTATACACAAAAATATACTCCGTGTACAAATATTCCATCTTAGTATTCTACATATTAATTCCACTCATGACGTGTTTTTATAAGGGAGGTGTTGAATTATGAGTATCTGTTGATATAAAGATAATAAACTTGATGTGGCCGGTAGCGGTAGGTAGGTTCGAATTTCCCCTTAAGAATATAGATTAAACTAATTATTGTTATTTGTATATGAATATCTTTTTCTTAATTACAAAATATGTATTGGATGTGCATGTGATTATGCAACTTGTTTATATGGCGGACTCTCCTAAATCAGTCCCATATCTTGACCATGATAAAGCAACTAAAATTTTAAAATAATACCATTTTATTTATTCTGTATGTCGACCTTTAATCCATTTGACCTGGGGACCAAACTCCAAAGCCAGCAAGTATCAAAGTATGACGTACTTGTGATTGCTAGATTGTAAACTAGGAAGGGAAATGTTTTGTCCACATTCATCAATTTTGTCACCTCATTTGCTCATGAGTCATTGAGAAATGCCCTTACAAATTAAGGTACTTTTTTTCATGCTCAAATTTCTCTTTTCTTCTAATAAAATCTAATGCAAAATAAATAAATAAATAAATGCTAGTGCTAGGTTTTATTAGAATGAAAAACTTGAATCTATATATATATATATCTATATAACAACACAGTCCTTATTAGTCCTTTTCGTCAAAGTTTTTCAGTTTCATTTTCCCAAATTTTCGAACCATATGCTAGGTGCTATAATACTGAAAAACCTAAATCCATATCTAGATAATTGAACATTCCATTTTAGTCATTTTTGTCAAATATTTTCCGTGCCCTAAGACAATAGATGGCTTAACTACATAAATTATCACTAGTCAAATCCCAATTTAGGAAAGTTAGGCAAAAAGCTATGAAGTTTTATTTGTGTATGGTGTGCATTGTTTTATAGTAATGATGAAAGGGGTGCACATGTGAATATGTGGGTACGTGATTTGTCCTCATGGCATGGAGACAATGCTGGAAGCTAGCCAGAAACAAATTTTGCCAACTTATAATATAAATGTATTTATATGTTTTGCATATCATTTTTTTTAATTATATATATACATAATTACTATACATTATGCCTGTGTGTGTGTGTGTTGTGCATTATATGATAGCATCTCGTGATTTAAATATTGGGATGGGATATACTAATAAATATCAATTTTGTTACTCATGAATTAGATTTGAAGCCAAAATATTGAAGGTGTGCCAATTCTTTTCTTGGTACAGATTTTTCTAGGCTTTGTTGTTTGCTGCTTTCACAATATTCTCAATTTGGAGACAAACGTATATATGTATTTAAATCATTATTTGTATGTGACTATGCTTAGCCTATATCAAACGTTTTACATCTATTTTAAAGTTAGTAATGCTGCTATTAAACTATTGGTAGCCAGCCTAATCGTTAGAAGGTCATATTTTTTTCAATAAATATTATTTTCATAGTTAAATATTATGATTTTGAATATTACAAATAAAAATATGACACTGTAAAATATACATTTTTAATAGAAAAGAAATGATGGTATAACCATCAGATAGCGTAACAACAACCATCCATGTTTAACAACAACCGCCATGAAGAAAATTATCTTACCACGACATTGCTTGTTAATAACCGTTGTAAAAACCCCTAACATGTACTTTACTATTTCTTAACAGTTGACTATGGTCTTTGAATATGCTTAGCTTAAATTACATCTTTAACCCCCTTTCTTCATAGTATGATATGATATATACTACACGATCCCATTTGATAATAACAATTGATCAATAATAAGCGAGTTGACATGACTGATGAGGACTTGTGTGTCAATTGGTTTTCGTGTGCACAGTCGAAATAGAAATGATCACTGATGGGTAGGGCAAGCTGATGGTTGTCCCTTCTGCTTCAATGATTGTTCCTTTCCATAATCAATTATCAAGAAGAAGAAAAGAAAAAGATTATGATATACCCTCCTAGCCTTGTTATCTTTTATCAGACAGAGACTATATATGAACTGTGAATTCATTTATGGACATCTGGTATAACGTAGTAGGGTTATTCTATAATTTGAATCTCATACTTTAGAAAAATATATAATCTTACATTAAAATTAATTCAACTCATTAAGATTTTAGGTCTACTAAACAAGCCAAGTCGAGAAAGAGCTATAAGACTTTTTATTCGTTTATTAAACAAGCACAAACTCGACGAGATACTCAGCTAGGTTAGGCTCAAATAATACCAGTAAAAATTGGTTAAAAACGGTGATTTTCTAGTAACTCAAGTATTATAATACTTTGCTTGCTACATTTTTGTAACGTAATAAGAAACTTGTCTCTAGAAAATAATTTACAAGGTAATGGTGGGTTAAGTTAGAGGATTTTTTGCCCTACTTCCTGATGATATGTACTTGCGTTGGAAATAAAAGAGTAGTATTGAAGATTAAGGTAGTGATAATGAAGAGTGGCACGTGTAGAAAGAGAGGGTGTGGGAGAAGACAAATATGACGGCTGTTTTGAGAGGGAGCTCCAAAATCCCCGTGAGGAGCATTTGGACCCATCCAAAATTCCCTAATAAAAACATCCAAATTGTTTTTTTTATTTTTATCTTCACTTTTTTCGATAATTTCTTTGCATAAAAACAAATACTATATATCATAATGCACGCAGTCATAATAATTCATGTGTTTCGCCCTCTTCAAATCCAAACCCACATCACGAGCTCATCATTCCAATTCAATTCAATTTCCCTCTCTCATCAGTTACTATCTATTTATTTATTTTCCATCTCTTATTAAGTCTATGCATGCTATCATATACCACCACATACTCAATTCACAAATATGAAAGTGTATATGAAAAGATATAGAATAATTATTATAAAAGTAATGAATGAATAAATTCATATTCATAAAAAAGAAAAAGGGAGGCGAGGAGATATACTATTTAAGGAGTTTTGATAGATAATATAATAGTAATAGGAGAGATTTGAATTGTTAATTCTCCTAGTTTTCTAAAATGTACAACACTTATTTATAAACGTAGAAAGTAAAAGATATAACATATTTTGAATTAGTAAATATGCTATAATTTGGGAAAGAGATAAATGAAAACTGGATCTGTTAGAGCATCTCCAATGTCATAACTTTGAAAGACAATTATTTTTAACACATGTCAATCAATGATTGTAATGTTAATCCATGTATGAATACTGTTAAAAGAGTAGAAGTTTGAATCAAAGTAGTATCTTCAATGCATCAATTTGATATGAAGTTATTTGTATAGGTGGACCAATTATAATAATCATTAATACAAGAACAATAAAAAATTAAATCAAATATAAAGTGAATTGATTAGTCATCATGTTTAACATTGTCACATTAAATGCTATCCACCTCATCATGAAATGGTTCATGACAAGATGCATTGGAGAATAAATTAGTAACACACTTTCAAAAGTTGATGATATGGATGAATTTTTGTAATGTCAAAAGTCACATTGAAGATGCTCTTAGTGTGGTATATCCTCATTAGTGTTGTAACCAAACACAACGAGTTGGACTTTACCATTTCGAGCTTGTATTCGTTTACGTCTTAATACTGTTCGTGTTTGATCGTTTATTTTTCTAGCGAAAAATCGTGTTCGAGTTTGTTCATTTAATTGTTTGTCAAAATTTTAGATCGTTAATGGTGTTCGAATAATTTAAGAGACAAAACTTGTAAATATGTTTGATTAACTCGAACTTTGTTCGTTCGAACTGGTACATAAAATAATTTTTTATGTTTTAAATTTTTTATTAAAATCATGTAATGTACATATACATAATAAAATAATTATAATAAATTGATATGTACGAACATTATCGAACATTCACGAACGAGCTCGTGTTCGTTCAATTATTAAACGGGGCTAATTTTTTGTTCAAACTCGGCTCCATTAACAGAAGAACGAGCTCTTGTCGGACACAAACGAGATCGAAAGAATTTTTGTTCACAAACGTTCAGTTCGTTATCAGCCTTAATCTTCATAGTACTGCTTATATGATTTAAGAAATCTTATATAATGAAAAAAATATAATCAAAGTATTATAAACGTAGAAAATAATTAAAATATGAAAAAGGTGAATAATATTAGGAAAATAATATATTAAAATATGATTTAATTATAAGATTTGACAACAATAATGTTAGACAAAATATAAATTATTAATTCTCCTGGTTTTTTTTCCCAAACCATATTTTATTGGGTGTTACTAAATATCGCACCCCAAAAAGACAGTTTTACCCTTTTGAATTTTAAAATAATTTTTTTTAGGCCGGCCGGTCGGGAATCGCGGCCGTAACTGTGCCGGCCTTCTTTCCCAGTTGGCCGCACCGTGCACGGCCTTCTTTCCTGGTTGGCCTCACCGTGCACGGCCTTCTTTCCCGGTTGGCCGCACCATGCACGGCCATTTTTTTTTTTTTTTTTTAANCTTTTTTTTTTTTTTTTTTAAATCAAAATTTTATTTATTATATGCATTATATCAGAATTTAGATATTATGTGATAAATTATAATTTATTATCTTATAATTAGAATTTAGTATGTTATAAATTATAATTAATTATCTTATAGAATTTTATTATTATTATGTTGGAACTTAAAAATTATTACGTCATATAACATAATACTAATTATTTCTAACAAAATAATAATGAGTGATGTTATTAAAAATTATAGTCCCCTTTTTTTTTCTTAAATTCGCTCCTTTTCAAATCGGAGGCGCCCGGACACCGCCTAGCGCCTAGGCCGATTTTTAGAACAGTGCTTGAGGCTACTGTCGTGGTCCATGTCGAACCGCTTGAAGATGTCGTGGAGCTGCCGGATCTGTTACGATTGGAGCTTGGTCATCGCGATTTGGCCGGGGAAAATTTTGGGATGAGAAAGAGAGAGATTATTCTTTTTTTGTCTCCTTTTTCCTTTTGTTGCGGATCTTTTCCTTCAAATTTTGGATTAAAAAAATCAGATTGTAGAAATAGATAAGTCCAAATAAGCTGAAATCAAAATCTCCAAAAATTTCGAATTACATGGGCGGGCTTATTCATTCGCCAAAAATTCTGCTCTAAACTTTAGGCGGGAATTGAATATTTTTTTTTGCTGATTTTTTAGTTGATTTTTTCAAACAAATATCATTCCTTATTTATATATTAATAGATTATTAATACATTCTATTTTATAAGGTAATCAATTCTAATCTATAACACAATAATTTCTAACTTCTAACATAATATCAATAAATTTTATTTTATAAGATAATCAATTCTAATCTATAACGTAATAATTTATACTAATATAATTTTTTTCTATTATAATTAATTATATCTTATACTATTATAATTTATAATAATTAAACTAATAATAATATAATTTTTTTATATACTAATATAATTTATACTAATATACTTTTTTCATTATAACTAATTATATTTTATACTATCATAACTTATATATTTTTTTGTAATAAATTTAAATAAACTGTGTTACTTAGATATTTAAAAAAATTATAAATTCAAGTGTTTAAACTAATTGATAAATAATTTATAAATCTCTATTTTATTTAAATATGTAATTTTATTTAAAATAATTTTAAATATAACAAAATTTATTTAAAAAATCGTGTCGATCCTACAAATCCAACCGACTGGTGTTGACGGATTCAAGAGCAAATATCTTATTCAAGCGAACTAGACTGGTTATAAATCGGTTCTCCGTCCATCCGGTCGGACTATGTCCAACCCAGTTTAATGTAAAAACAATACATAAATCATGATTAATGTTATTTATATATTTAATTTATAATACAATCGTAATATTGTTTACTCGTGCATTGCACGGGCCACGCACTAGTTATACTAAACATAGCACTTGTATATCCCAACAATGTATGCCGAGTTTAGCAAAAATTTGTTCCCCAATAACTGGCGCTGTAATGGTGAATTATGCTTATGAAATAAGATAAAATCACGGGAAATTGGCGTATTTGCGTTAATTAAAAGAGGAATTAAAGCATTTTACGAACTCGTGGCTGTTATTATTCTGTGAAATCCATGTAGGGTCCAAATTAGAATCTGCCAACAAACTCTATTAAATGGTTGATTAGACCCAAACTTATTACGTGGCGTCATGCTATTGGCGCCCAACAAGATCATCAAATTTCCCTTTCTTAAGAGATATAAGTTTGACGCTAGATTATATCATCCGCGTGAATGTTTGGATACATTTTTTTTTTTTTAAAAAAAAAAAAGAATAAAGGACAAAATAGGTTTTTAAGGGTTGAATATGTAATAAAAAAGTGCAGTATTTAGCTATTCAATATTTTATTTATAAACGGAGGAGTGTTTATTTTTAATAAATATTTATATGTTCCTCACCATTAATCTTATCGTTTTGCATCGGTGTTATAAACATATGAACAAAAAACAAACCTCACCTCCCCTTCCCTTCTTAAAATAGAAGAAGATATTTTAGGCGCGACTTACCCCGTCGTGTACCGCTTTTAGTTTCTATTAGGCTTTGACTTCTCTTACTAGTGTATATCCCGTGCGATGCACGGAAAAAATCATATTTTAAATATTTTTTAGATTTTATTTTAAATATAATTATTTATATTTTTCACATCTCGTCTATTATGAAAATAAAATAAATACAATTAATGAAAAATATATAATATTAAATACTTTTCTTTATACAATATTTTTTATTTAAGAAATATTATTAAACCTTACGGTTTGATTTGTTTTTTTAATCAATAATCCAAAATATATGATTGTTAACGTACAAAAAATAATGGAAATAATCCAGACTTTAAAGTAAAGCTATTTTTTTTATTTTACAAATAAAAGTCTTCCAATTTTTTTTTAATTTCAAAAAAAAATTGGCAAGTTTGATAATGAGTTAAATCAAGTTATACAAATGATTAAATAGTTAAAATGTTATATTAATTATATTTTAAGAAATCCGATTATATAAAAATGGGTAAAAAAATATTATACTAATTAGCTTGTTAGGATTGTGATTATATGAAAGTTAAAATAAAATAAAATGTAACCAAAAAATTTGTTCGTGGTTTTTTCCTAAATGTTTGAATTTAAAAATCTAGTAACCAAATTTACATTATATCACGTAAGGAAAAAATAAATAATAAATATTTATTAAAGAGATAAATCAATAATATTTATCACTTAGATAATAAATAATAAATATTTACATGTAAAAAAATAAATAATAATATATTTAAAAATATAAGTCGGAATTTCAAATAAAAGTAAAAGGAGGGATAACTCATTTTTTAAAAAAAGTTTCTAAATATTTAATATATTGATAAGTATCTCCATAAGAATAATCATACCATTTTAATTTTAAAAAAATTGACAAGTTTGTTAGAGAGATAAATCCGGTTAGACAAATGATTAATTTGTTAAGATATTATATTAATTGTATCATAAAAAATCGGTTAGATAATGTAGATAAAAAAATATAATACTAATTAGTTTGTTAGAAATGTGATAATGAAAACCAAGATAAAATAAAATTTACCCAAAAAAATTATTTGGAATCTTTTCTGTAAATGTTTGAATTTACAAATTTAATACCGAAATTCTATTATATCACATAAGGAAAAAATAAATAATAAACGTTTATTAATATATTAAAATATGTAATTTTGAATTTCATATAAAGTAAAAGGTATGCTTATTCAAATTTATTTTTAAAATAAAAGTTATGATAAACATTTATTGATTCTCTTTCAAATATATTAATAAAATAAAAATATAAATCTAAACAAATTTTGAAACAACCAAAAAAATCGGATTGATTGGCATAAAAGAAAAAAGTGAAATCGGATTTGAATGCTAAAATCGGAACACCTTACCAAATTGAATGCTAAAAGATTCGATTTGATTGTTACCTAATTGCATGGGCTGAAAAAATTCAAAAAAAAAAAAAATTTACGAATTGAAGAAGCGGGAAAACACTATATTGAAGCGGGAAAACGAAATGATTATTTTCGAATTGTTCAAATAATTTTTCTTCTCCGTATTATATAGTAATAGATTGTACTAAAAAAAAAAGATATAATTTTTATAAATTCCTAGCTATATAATTTTAGCAATATATCTCTTGTTTTTTTTACTCATTATTTGAATTACTAAGGAAGTCTTAGTTAGAATGTCGAATACTATACAATTATATATCAAACATAGTTTTAGGGGGACACGATAATATCATTTCATAATTTTTTCCCCATTTAACATTTGAAAAATTCACAAATTCCTAGTACACAAATTTACATGAAAGGATAAGAATATAGTACAACGTCGAGATAAATTAAGTGCAAAATGTTCGTGCTCATAAGATTTTAACCTTTTACAAGCATAATTACTAGTAATGTGTACTATATAACAAATTCTTGTGTGAGACGGTCTAATCGTCATATTAGATCGGTCGACTCGTTACAAAAAATTGTACTTATGCTATCAAATAAGTATGACATTCAATTTAAATATATGGACATACAACAGTAAGATATGATTCTCTAACCATTAGACTAGTTATGGCCACATGCGCAACCGGTCTGTCGAACCGTCCTGGTGAAGCCCGTGGTTAACGGGATTTGAACGGGTCTATAGTTTTATCCGGCACCATTTAGGTTCATAATCGACAGTTCGACTTTTTTTTTAAAAAAAAGAATTTATTCATTATTTTTCTATAATCCCGTTCGGCCCGAAATCGGAGGTTCATGAACCGACTTAGAACTGCTGATTCATTGAACCAACCCCTATTATCGGCAGGTCAGCGATTTCGACCCAAAACGGACTGTTCCAACCTGAAATCGACCCAGAATTGGGAAATGGCCACGTCTATATCAGATTTGCGCAACAGCGGCCTATTCCAGTGACAATTGTATGGATGCTAATATACTATCAATTATTGAGAGTTTTATTATTTATTTTAATAATTTTTCCCATTTTTTCCAGAGCAGGTCGCTTCAATATCTTTCTTTCTTCTTCTTCTTTTTTTTTTATTTTTTTTTATTTTTTTTTTTTCACTCAAGTTGTTGATAGTCTTTCTTGTTGCATTGTGATTAACTTTTGAATGATATACCCTTAATCTGATTTGTCCATAAGATGTGCATTTATATGATTAAGACCTCTATCTAATTAGCTGTATATATATAAAATGGAACAAATTTTGTTTCATTCTGACAACAGATAATTAGGGGAGAAACGGAATTAAAACCAAATTACTCATCTAAAGTCTAAACTACAAATATTTCATTTTATTTCAGTCAGACCTTATATTTTTTCGATAGCGATACGGATGTGGTTCAAATGAGAACCAAGTCCTAGCGTGAGAACTGTGAGAACCGTTATTTTTATCTGTATATACTGCTATGATTGATTATGTTTTAGTGCTATTTTTAACTAGGATGTATTTAATTAAAAATAACAATTAAATTTGTATTAGCATTTATGAGAATGATAGCACAATGCAATATTAAAATAATATCATACACAATTAAAAATAACATCAAATATGATTCTCACGGTTCTCACACCAGACCTAGTTTTTATTTGAACCAATCCCACGATACATACTTTTAAGCTAAATTGTCGAATTCAAAATAATACAAGCAAAAGTATTTACTATTTTATAGCATAAATATGCATTTTTTGTTAAACAATTTGTTAAACAAGTCGACGGAGGTTCGACTCGCCTAATAATTATAGGTCGCTTCATAAATTTATGCTTGTGGTTGTTGGCTGATAATGTTAAATGAATCAAATTAGGAAACTCTTAAGAAGGTATTTAAGCGTATATGTGTGCGTGTAAGATGTAAAATTCAGAATCTTTATAACAAAGCTAGCAGAGGACACTTATAAATCGTTAAAAAATAAATAGCAGAGGATAATGAATTAAAGTCACATGAGTAAATATTGGACCAATGCAAAGTACACCATCTCATAAATGCATTTATCTGTGCTTACATATACTTTTTTCTTCTCTTTTCTTTCATTTAACATTCTGACAAGTGGAAATTCATGTAACAATCAAGGGGGAAATCCATTTCCAAACTTGCATAATTACAGTTTGAATTTAAACACACTTGTGTTTGGTAAGTTTCATTATGAAAATAAGCTTGATTTATTAAGATTTTTTTTTGAACTTGAGCTTATCTGATCATAAATTTTGTTAGTTAAATTTTCTTAGTTGAGCATAATTACAATAACTTAAGTTTGCTGAAATTTTTGTTTTAGATGACTTATCAGCTAATTTTACCAAATATTTTTATTATATCAGCTAATTTTTCAGCCATAAGCTATCAACTATAAGCTCGAAATTCACTTATAAGCTATCAACTAATTTATAAGCTATCGCCTAGCTATCAATTAATATGGTTTATACTCCATTCATATTTTCTTGAAAAAAAAAATAGCAATCATAAATAGATAATATAATAAACCCGAAAGGATTTTTCAACCTTGAAGTCTTAGGTTCCATTCTCTAAGGTATTGAAATTACTTTGTGACATATTTTAAAAAAAAATGCATACTTTCGTTCGAAAATGTCATACTTTAAAAAATATATATATAAAAAAAAGTATGCCATCTGATAGTATATATATTGTTTACATAGTATGACGTATCGACCTCCCGTAAATTTTCTTGTATGCTACATCCCTAAGCAAGATTAGGCCATCTCTAAATATGATTAGGATTTAAGACTCTGCTATTTAAGCGTGTGCTATGTGTGGGAATAACTCATCACTAGAAATGAAACACACAATTTGTCATATTTTTCAAATGTAGTTATTTTATAACACGTGTCGATATACTATAATTGTGGATGACCGACATTGCACAAATTATCTATTACCACGCGTTTTAAGTGTATTTATTTTAAAACACGCGTCAATACACACTTTCCATATCAACTAATAAACTCCCTCACCAAAAAGTCAAAACACAATAAATAATTGTGAGATATTGCATAATTTTAACCGATTCGCCCGTATCTAATAGAAAATTTCCTAATCGATCATCGTTTATTAATTGCCAAAAGGCAGCATACATTGTGGTTTAATTTTACATGAAATTCAAGATATTATCATATAATATACTCCCTCCATTTTGAAATATAAGACATTTAAGGTTATTGCACAAGTATTAAAGAGACATTAATTAATGAATAAATTGACTAAATTAACCTTATTTACTCTAATCACAACCACTCCACACTTCCTTAATTTCAACACAATGAGGGTATATTTGGAAAAAAATGCAAAAATTTGTCTTGATTTTTGAGCGCGCCTTATATTTCAAAAAAAATGAGAAATCTTTATACGCCTTATATTTCAAAATGGAGGAAGTAGTATTTTCCAGCAAGGCACAATGTGTTTTTATGTATATTTATTTCATTTAATAATTATTAGTAATTTTGAGATCAGAAAACTGACGCGCGCGGGTCATATGTGGGAAGCAAACAAAAATATGACACTGATTTGAGAGAGCATCGCCCTTCTTTTTAAAGCCTCACCTCCTCACAATTTCACCCAAAAATCATTTGATAACAATAAAAAAATATATATATTTTGAGGGTAAAAAAAATTAAATCAAGAGATATAAATCTGATTTTTTTGAGAAATAATTGTCTACGGCAATGGTTTCGAGGGAGCACGGAAAGGAATCAATCCATGATAAGCTTCAAATTCTACGTTCCATCACTCATTCTCACGCAGTAACTAATTCTATTCCCTGCATTTTTTTCCTGTCATTTATTGCCTTTTTTTTTTCCCAACATCGTAATTATTTTGAGTTACTTTTTTTNATAGGTGGAATAATCACAAACGAGGATGAATATACTCATTTCATATATAATAATCTAATATTTTGCTGAAAAAAAAAAAGCTATGATAGTGTATATATGATGTTTATATTGTTGATTGATTTAGATAAGTTGATAGATTACAATTTTTGTTATTAGATGTTAATATTGTTGATTGATTTAGATAAGTTGATAGAATACCACAATTGCTATTGTACATCTTTTGCCTAAAGCACAATTTATGTATCAATGGTGAACAGATGAATGAGAGCTCAATCGTGCTAGACGCGTCGAACTACATAAAGGACCTGAAGCAAAAAGTCGATAAACTCAACGAAGAAATTGCCACTGCAGAAAGTTCAGCCCGACACCATAATTCGCAACCCGTAACACTCTTTTTTTTTTTCTTTTTTTTTTTTTAGTCTATGGAAAATATGATGACTTACAATGAAGCCACAATAAATATTGTTAATATTAGTATTATTGCCTCTATATATATGCAGAGGGTGACTGTAGAAACCCTAGAAAAGGGCTACTTAGTGAATATTCATTCGGGCCAAAATTGTCCGGGATTGCTAGCCTCAATACTCGAAACATTCGAAGAGTTAGGACTTAACGTTCTTGAAGCTAGGGTTTCGTGTGTCGATAACTTCCATCTACAAGCAATCGGTGGCGAAGTAAGAAAAAATCGAATGAAATTACTATGTACACAAAATGTACCTAAATAATATTTCATTTTACGTACGCGTATATATATGTTTATGTATCAAAAGTTATGGATGATTTAATGACTAAATGAATTTTCGACAGAATGAAGAAGATGATGCGAACATGGATGCACAAACTGTGAAACGAGCGATTTCGAACACGATCAAGAATTGGATCGAGAGTATTGAGTAGATAGCTAGGCATTTTGAGCCTAATTATAAATTTTATTTTTTCATTATGGTGTTCAATAATCGGGCCGGGTTCGAATATGAAGCTTGGTTCGATCAGTGATTAGTTAAATTATAATCAATCAGGCAAAGTTAATTGTTCATGATGAATAAGTGATCAAAGATCGCTTATGGTTTTTGTAGCAAATCAAATTTGCAGCAGTGTTAATTAATTAAGGGGAAATTATGTTTATATATAAAATCAGTGTTCCTAATTGTCTTTGTGTAACAACTAGCTAGTAACATACTGCAGTGATGAAGGCAATGCTTTGGTTAGGCTGCTTTTACTTTGGTTATTTTATGTTGGACACGGAGTGAATTTATGTTCCATTTTATTGAAAAAGATTAGTGTACACTATGTGTTTTTTAGATTAGCTTTTCATTTTTAGAAGGTAATTTTGGAAAGATCCAAAATTCGAGTTTGGAGATTTTATGAAAAGAGAATATACATACATATATATATATATTGTAAATTTAGATTTTTTTATTTTTTAGTATTATTTATATTTAGCACCAATCATATATAAATTAATTTACAATAGTTTTATAAATTAATATATAATTTAATTTACAATACTTTTATAAATTAATTTACATAAAATATATTTTTTAATATGTTCATGGTTTATCAATTGAAATAGTTTTATAGTATTTAAACTAATCATTATTGTTAAGTTAATAATTTAAGTATATTCACAATAAGTTCATCATATAAATCTATATTATAAATAAATTAAATGACTAAAACTATTTTTTTAATCCTTATTATCATTTTAATAGAAAAAACCATTGTCCGTGTGACCGTGTCCGCCCTCAATTATTAACCATTTTTTTTTAATAAAATATGGTAATATAACGCACTAACTAAACTAGCTAAATAGCTAATGTAATCCGTATCTAGTAATTCATTTCCACTTACCCGCCAAACATCTATGAAGCAACAACATATTGCATATTTTTGTTTACTAGTTTAAGATTTTTACTATGTTAATGAAAGACTTATAGAGAAGAAGACATATGGATAAATATTATGTTAGTCAATTTGAGTGTTTGAGTGGTAAATTAATTTGCTCAACTAATTTATTTATTTTCCAACCATCTCCCAACAACTCAACAATTTTCCCAACCAACATGCTGCAAATTTTCTACATATATGGACTCATTTGTTGCAAATGAGACACGGCAGAATGAAGAGAAAAAAAAAATCGGGGAAGAAAAGGAGAAAAAAGAGAGAGAAAGGAAGAAAAGGGAAAGAAAAATAGTCCAAGTAAATGGTTGAGGGATAAAAATATTTGTGATAAACATAGAGAAAAATTGTCAGAGAGATAATTTTATTACTATTTTTTAGTGCTCAATTATCGACTTCGATCAATTTCGCCGGAGCTCGTAAATCTGGTGTGCTACAGATTTAGCGACGTTTGTCATTGTATCTTTATGGAAGTTACGCCTAAACCATCAATTTCGCCAGAGCTCGTAAATCTGGTGTGCTACAGATTTAGAGACGTTTGTCATTGTATTTTTGGGGAAGTTACGCCTAAACCGTATCCCGTGTGTATTTCAACAAGAAATATCCAACGTATTACAAGTTTTTAGTTCAAGTGGGTAGTGTCTAACTTATTATGGTTCTTTTTAAATGGTTGAATAATTTTTTCTAATTTTACCGGGATAATGATTAAAATCTTTTATCGAGTTGGGAGATATATTAATTTTATTATTATTGAAAAATTGATCTAATAGGGAGGCATCTCTTACTAGTTACCATTTGATGTACTTGGTTAAAGCAAATCTATATATAAACAGCCGCAACTAAAAAAAAAATAATAATTGTAATTCATTTACGTATTCTAGAATACGTAGGGGTTTCATTCCTAGTGATCGAAATAATTTAACAAGCTTTTATGGAGTTGAAATTTTACATAGGGGTTTCATGGACTTTTTGCCCCTGATATTAATTTGGACTTTCCTATAGGTATTTTCATTTGAGGGACATACAAAACATTATTCTCTATATTACAGCCCGTTTGATATTGATGATTTTATACGGCCCGTTTGATATTGATTGATTTTATACGGCCCATTTGATATTGATTGGACATCCTATTTTTACGCGTTGGATACCTTTTTCAAGCCCATAGAATATAAGCCCAAGACCAACAAGAAATCAGCCAGCTTTCCTCGTGTAATTTCATGAAATCTCAACTCAACTGACTTTTAATAAACTAAAACTCCGTTAGTTTTTACTGTAGCAGTAAAATTGCGCACACACACTAGTTTGCTCGTTTCATAAATAATAATTTCAAGTTCGATTAGTTGACCTAGCTTGATTAAATTAATAAACAAGCTCGATTAATTATCCTAGCTTGATTCGTTTAACTATACAAATGAGTCGAGTTCAAGCTTTCACCAACTGAATTGTGTTTACGAACAAGGCGGTATGTAGAAATTATTCCAAAGCTAGAAAAGAAGAGAAACGAAGAAACACGATTCATATATAGTCACTAATGGAATCTAAAAATGAATGCCGAACAAAGTTCATTGGCTATACTTAACAATAAAATAACTTGGCAATGCCTACATGCGACGAAGATTTATTGTTGTTGTCCTAAAAAAGAAGCAATAAAATCATAATAAAAAATGAATCTTTATTAAATCCTATCGACAAAGTCAGTCCTAGCCCTTATAATCTCCACGGCCAAATGAGGATTATCAATTGCGAAATCACGGTATCCTTCGTTAAAAATGATGTCCTTAAAGTTTGTTGCAATGAAGTCCAATGTGGCATCTTTCAAGAATTTGTTAGAACACTTGTTGGATATTTCTAGAATATCGAGTGCGTTGGATGTGCTCAAAGATTCTCGAAGGTAATGCTCACATACCTTTTGGAGGGGCGCTATATCGTATTTGTCTGCAGCCATTGTCAACAAGTACAAGTGTTTTTCGACAGTCTCTTTCGGGAGATTCCCATTGTATAGGAACTCAAGGAGAGATTGGAGCTCTTCGTTGGTCAATTCGGACAAAGTTATTGACTCGTTAGGCGGGGCTTTGTCTTCCGAGTCAAGGATGTTTCTGAAAATGCTCGATTTTAGGGCCTGCATCTATGGAATAATGTTAATGTGAGTTTTATGTGTAATTTAATTAATGAAAGATTCGTGATATTTGTCATCTCGTCATCTCGATATAAATGTTATAAATCTAATGTTATATGTGTGTGAATATGGAATAGGACAATTACATGTTTTATAGTATATAAAAAAAGCATATAATATATACACATTTACTATTGAAGTAGAGGCTAGGAGATAAAACATGAAACTGAAATATATATATATATATATATATATATATATATATATATGACTTATGTACATACCAATAGGGCTTTATGCGCATCAATTGAGGGTTCATTATTCCCCGGCTTCACTTCAATATCAGTACTGTGAATCCCATTCATAAATGCAACAACAATTCTACCCAAATAATTTATCTTTTCATTCTGCATCTCAACTATTTCCTTCAGTTCATTCCCCCGTTGAAACTTTTTCCAAAAACCCTGGTCAATAAACAATTATGAAGATAAAACACGATAGATTGATAAGCCATACTTTTTATATGATACGACTACTTCCAAATTGAATGTCATAAATAATTAATAAAAAAAAGGACATAAATGGAGTCATTCTTTTATTTTAATAGATATGCAAATTTTGAAATTGAACTGTCACGTGTGCAATTTTGGCAGAAAAAATATAATTAGCATAGTTGTTAGGTCGA
The DNA here is from genome assembly GCA_008636005.1 of Striga asiatica. Classification (NCBI taxonomy): domain Eukaryota; kingdom Viridiplantae; phylum Streptophyta; class Magnoliopsida; order Lamiales; family Orobanchaceae; genus Striga; species Striga asiatica. The sequence goes on along the minus strand of BKCP01009404.1, from coordinate 777,399 downwards.
AGGATTAACGTAATTAATTAAAGACAAGACAAAAAATAACGTGTAACCTTGTCCGAATTTGATGGAGGAGATAAATTGCTCATGGGTTTATTAATATTGCAATTTTCTGCATCAAATCTTTTCTTCTTTATGATAACGGCGGATAAAGCAGAAACTGCACCACCAGCCGCGGCGCCCAACGTGAAGACCTGGTAACAACGTAATCCCATGTTTTTTTACTTGATCTTTTTTATTTGAAAATTGAGAGAAGAAAATTGGAGATAGTATTGAGAAAATATGAGATGTGAACCAGAGGAAGAACTCTTATATAAGATCAACGAAGTTGGTTACCATATGGTATCAAATCTCGAGGCAATCTCCTTAATTTATAGGATTGTATAATTTCAATTTATCAATTTCCTAATAGATCGTGTAACTTTAACTTAATAGGATATTGTATAAATTTAATTTAATTAAGAAATAAAATTGCTCTTGTAATTATCCTAACATTCTAAACTCGAAAGGAGATGGAAACAAGAGCAATTGCTATGTCATCAAATATCAATATATAAGTATTAATTTTGTATTAGTAAAGTGGGGATTTCCATGAATTATATTCCTCCATTTGGAAAGTGTCTAGGTTAATTTTTATTACTAATTGTTCATCATTCTAGATCATGTTTTAATAATAATAATAATAATAGTAATTTATATAGGTATTCTACATTACTATAACATCTTTATGTGATTCATTCCTTGTGATCGAAATAATTTAACAAGCTTTTATGGAGTTGAAATTTTACATGGGGATTTAATTGACTTCTTGACCCTGATATTAATTTGGACTTTCCTATTAGGCCTTACCTTGAGCCCAGTTGATATTTCATTGGACAAGCCTATGTGTAATCATTACAGTCCATGCATAAAGCCCACTTTCCATTTTCTTTATTAGCTACGGATTACCTTTTTTTAAGCCCATGGAATATGAGCCCAAGACCAACAAGAAATCAGCCTGCTCTGCTCGTGTAATAATTTCATGAAACTCCGTTAGTTTTTAGTTTTTACTGTATCAGTAGAAACAAGTTGATTGCAACACTCTGTTTTGCTCCTTTAATAAACAAGTTCAAGCTCGATTAGTTGAACTAGTTTGATTCATTTAAATATATATCGTTTAATAAACAAACTCAAACTCGATTAGTTATCTTAACTTGATTCGTTTAAGTATACAAATGAGTCGAGTTCCAACTTTCACTAGCTGAATCAAGATGTGTTTACGAACAAGTTTGTATGTAGAAATAATTCCAAAACCAGAAAAGAATAAGTGAAACAAAGAAACAAGATTCATATATAGTCGCTATGGAATCTAAATAAATGCTGGAAAAAAAGTCACTGGCTAAATATACTAAACAACAATATAACTTGGAAAGGCCTATATGCGACCAAGATTTTTTGTTGTTTGTCATAAAACTAAGCAATAAAATCATACTCATAAATGAATCTTTATTAAATCCTTATTCCACAAAGGAAGCCCTTGCAATCTCCACGGCCAAATGAGGATTCCTGATCGCGAAAGCATCATATTGCTCGGAAAAAATGATGTCCTTAAAATATGTTGCAATGAAGTCCAATGTGGTATCTTTCAAGGATTTGTTTGAACATTTGTCGGATATTTCTAAAATATCGAGCGCGTTGGATTTGCTCAAGGATTCCCGAAGGTGATGCTCACATACCTTTCGGAGGGGTTCGTATTCGTTTGCAGCCATTGTCAACGAGTACAAGTGTTTTTCGACCATATCTTTCGGGAGATACCCACTGTATAGGAACTTAAGGAGAGATTGGAGCTCTTTGTTATTCAGTTCGGACAATGATATTGACTCGTTAGGCGGGCCTTTGTCTTCCGAGTCGAGGATGTTTCTGAAAATGCTCGATTTTACGGCCTGCATAGCCATAATATGAGTTTTATGTGTAATTTAATTAATTTAAGATTCGTGTTATTCATAATCTCGATATAAATGCTATAAATTTAATTTTATATGTGTATGAATATGTACAGTTTTGCTATAGAACCAACATGCTATACATAGTAAGTAAAAATAACATATTTTCAAATTAATATAAAATACAATTAACAGTTACTTAATAAGAAAAATATTAATTTTAGTTAACAACTACTTAATAAGAAAATATAATTATCAACTACTCAACCACAATGAAAATAAAAGCAGTTATTTTTTAAAATTTAGATTTGAAAAAAAGTAAATACTACAAAAAAAATTTACTATTTCTTTCAAATTATATAAACTACTTAGATTTTACATATTATTATTAATTCTAATGTTTAACTAAAATGATTCAAAGAATTTTTAAATAATTTTAAATAATATTACAAATATTTTGTAGTATTTATTTTTTCAATTTCAAATTTAAAAATATAAGTTTTTTTAGTTTTTCAATATTGTTATATTTCTTATTAAGTAATTGTTTTGTATAATTATAAAATATGATATTGTTTTTCTTGCTATGCTTCATTATAGGGTCAATAATTAGTTTCATAGCAAAACTCTGCACATATAATTGAACAATTACATGGTTTATATTATACAAGCATATAATATATACATTTACTAGAGATAAAACATGAAGCTGAACAGAAATTCTATGAAACTATTGGATGGCTCCATTATGGAGTCATTTATAACTTTATATAATGACACATGTCCATTTATATTTAATGCAGGACACGTTTTAATACAACATTTGTAAATAACTATTGATAGCTTATGACTGTGTACATACCAATAGGGCTTTATGTGCATCAATCGAGGGATCATTATTCCCCGGCTTCACTTCAATATCCGTGCGAATCCTGTTCATAAATGCGACTACAATTTTACCCAAACAGTTTATCTTTTCATTCTGCACCAGAACTATTTCCTTCAGTTCCTTCACCCCCTGGTCAATAAACAATTATTATTATTATTATTATTATTATTATTATTATTTTTTGCAACAGTCAATAAACAATTTTGAAGATAAAACATGATACATAAGCCATACTTTCTCTACGATACGAATACTTTTAAGGGAAAAAAAATATCAACTTGAACTTTAGGGCCTTTATAGTTTGCAACCTAAATTTTTATTTTGGATAAATTATAACCTCAACTATACATAATTGATAATTACCAACCTCGGCCACCAAAATTGGCCGAAAAACTCCTCAAGCGGTGGAGCTAACAACTTTTGTAAGGGTAAATTTATAATCTTATCTCATGTCATAATATAAAAATATCACCCAATTTCTTCTATCCACTCATTTCAATTTCCCCAACTTCAGAACCCTAACACTAATTTGAGCAAATGAAGTGGAGGCACACAGCTGAGCATATCGTGGAAAGATTTTGCCGTTGCAAAAAAAAATGTGGTGACGAGGACGTCGTGGACTGACCTTAATCCTGGAAGAAGATATATTTCGTGTGCCAAATACTGGGTATGTTTTTCAATTTTGAAATCTTAATTTTCAATTTAAATGTGGCAGAATCTGATATGAATTTTTGTTGAACATGCTTAAATGGGGCATTTTGATATGCAAGAGGATGGGAGTTGTATGTGTTTCTTGCGTTGCTCACTAATTTTCCAAACTATTTCGCTGAAGTGCCAAGGTTAGAGAAGCGTGAAAGGTTTAGGGTTGTTAAATTAGGGAAATCGGAAAGTAGATTGAAGAAATTGGAGATGAATTATATTTTCATAATATGATATGAGATAAGATTATAAATTTACCCTTAGCTCCGTCGGTTCGTTGGCCGAGGTTGGTAGTTATCAATTTATAAAAAATAAAAGTTTATGTTGCAAACTCATAAAAGCCTTAAAGTTCATGTTGGTAAAATTTGTTTTCCCTACTTTTAAATTAAAATGTCATAGTAAAAAAAAATATAAATGGAGTGATACTTTTTCTAATAGATATGCATATTGTGAATTTTTTTATTTTTTTTTCAAAGCGTTAGAATTCATTCATTAAACACATAATTACAACCGACTCACTAGCCAGAATAAAAGGACTACCCAAAACAGCTTAGATACCACAACATACAATACAATACGAAACAAAAAAAATAAAAACTCCCCTCAAAAAAATATACAAACTCTCCACAGGAGAATAATTAGGTCGACGGTTTAATGTAATTAATTAAAGACAAGAAAAAAGAAACGTGGTACCTTGCAAGTTTCTGCATCAATTTTTTTCTTCTTATTAGTCATGGTGTCGGCGCATATAAGACCAAGTGTAACAGCCGCGACGACGCCGAACATTAAGGCCTCGGGACCCATGTTTTTCTTTTAATTGATCTTTTTTATTTGAATATTGAGAGAAAAGAATTGGAGAAAATATTTAGAAAATAAGAGATGAGAACCAGATGAAGAAATCTTATATAAGAACAAGGAAGTCGGTTAGCTTATGGTATAAAATCTCGAGTCAATCTCCTTATAGGATTGTACAAATTCAATTTATCAATCTCCTTAGGATCGTGTAAATTTAACTTAATAGGATATTGTATAAATTTAATGTAATTAAGAAATAAAATTACTCCTCCATTTGGAAAGTCTGTAGGTTGGATTTTACCAAAAGTATTTACGATACTTTGGGTTCAATCTCACAAAATTATATGCTACCTTAGACTTAGTTTAAAAAATATATTCTTCAATGCAAATAAAAGTAGATTGGTCTTGCTGAGTCTAAAAAAATAAATTCTCCAATACAAATAAAAGTAGATTGGGTCCTGCTGATGTGGCAACTAGAAAAAAGAGACCCGGTCTACCCTTAAGTCTAATTTAGACCCAAGTAGAGGCCTAGTCTTTTTGCGTTGGAGTGAATTTTGTTAATTTTACATAGTTTTATGATTTTATCCATGTCATCCAAAACTTGGGTTGATTTACATGTCACATAGGCAAGACTAAACCACTTCATTGTAGATGCTCTAATTGTTCATCGTGTTAGATCATTTTTATTATTTTTAATTAATTCGAAGGTGGGATTGATTAATTCCAATTCAAGAACTAGAGCAAAATCGAGCCGAAACCGAAAATTAAGCCAAACAGATGTATTCGGTGCGGTGCGATTCGCTTTTTAAAAATTGCAGTTTGCGGGTACGGTTAAGCTTTTAAAAAACCACACAATATTCCGTGCAGTTCGGTTTTATTATCGAATGGTGCGGTTTTAACCGAACCGCACTAAATAAAGATTATATTATAATAGGTATATATATAATATTACACAAACACCTATATATATATATATATATTATAGGTATATATCAAAGAAGAAAAGATTGTTACTCTCTTTGTTTTCGAAAAATTATTTTTAAAAATTACTTTATTTTAAATAACTGTAAGTTATTATGGTAAAGTAAAAATTTTATTGAATTTTTTAATTGACAATTTTCAACATGATAAAATATAATAATAATATTAATTAAAACAATTCAATTCGTCATCTTCTTCACGAAAGATATACTATTAGAAAGAAATAATTTATTTATATCTTTCAATNATATTGTGCAACTACAATTAACAACCTCTCCACTTCTTAAGGCCAACATCTATCTCTTATTCGTTTTTTCATTAAAAAAAAAAAGAAGTTGCTATTAATAGCATGTAATAAATGCTGACCGAGTTTGATCAGAGTTTGACCTGCCATTTTTTAAAATTGGTAATTCTTATTATATATTTATAGATGTATTAAATTCATGACTATGGTTGAATGAACATGGCACTTGTTAGAAAAAAACAAGCGCGTAGCCCGTGCGATGCACGGGATGGTATATTTTCCTGAAATGTTTAATGTGTGAAATATTAAAAATAATATTATTTATATATATGTAACAAAAATAAATGGATTGCAAAGAAGGGAAAAAAATATAAATTATTGAACACTTTCTTTGTGAAGTAAAATTTGTAAAGCCTTGATATATTTGATTATGAATAGAAAAGTATGAAATACTACCTGCGGACCGTTGAGATAGATGAGAAGATTTACTTAGAATATATAGAATAAATATTGAGATAATGATTTACCTTTTACCTAGTATATATAAAATTAATATTGACATGATGTTGGAAAATTATGACGAATTATGACATAAATTCGTTTAGAAGTTAGTAGAAAATATTAAAAAATTAGATTTATTTTTTATTTTTTAAATCCTTACAGTAATTCGTACGCTCCTTTTCATACGCTTAATTTATCAAGTTTACACATACAAATCAAAATTAATGCAACTCGAAATATTATATAACAAATCAAATGAGATTTTTTATCTAACATTTAGTATATTGCCGAAAAATCTTTTATAAATCTTATTCTCTTTTTATGCACATAGATATTAAAGAATGAGTAAAAAAATTATCTAAATATGTTTAAATGTATCTAATATTATATGTGTTAACAATGTTACAACCAAAAGACATTAAGAATACGTAGACTATTATATAACATATGTGAAAGTATTAAAATATTTTATATTATTATCGAAAAATGTGAAATTACCTCAATTCTGTCTAGACTATTTTATAAGAAAAATATATATACTTAAAGTTAGCATACACACACATATATATATATCCTTAAAGTTTGCCCAACTAACATGTTTAAAAGTATATACAATTTTATATATAAAAACACGTTTAAAGTTTATATATTTTACAAAAATTAGACTGCTCTCAGTTTATATAAAGTTTGTTGCTCTCATATTCGGATAACGTATTAATTAGATTGCTCTCAATTTATATAAAGTTTGTTGCTCTCATATTCGGATAACGTATTATGCATTTAATGAAAGCACCCCACGATACAAATTTATAAATATTAATTAAAATAATTTTTTAAATTATATAAAATTGAAATAACAAAGGTAAATATTACCTGTTCATCATGAAACAGTATATGGAATGCGTTACAGCTCTCCCGTTCGTGATGGGTTTCAATAATGCGGGGTGCTCTCAGACGCAAAAAAAAAGTTTGTTTCTTTTGTTATCGGAATCAAGTGTACCCAGCCTGGAAGCATTATATTGTATATGTGATGAAAAATTATTCTCTGTATTTTTTTTGCTCTGAACTCATGAATGATGAGTTGTAATGGTGGTAGTGAATATCCTTTTATACAATTTTTTATTAACCAAAAGTGATAAGATAATTATGGATTGTATTTGGATAGATAGTAATGTAACGCCCCACTTAATTTTAAAAGATTTATCAAATTTATTTAATGAAAATCAGAGTTAATTTTTCAAAATCTCGATTAAGTTTAAAATTCAAAGGGCGCTACTTATTTACCAAGAGCAATTTATCCAACACACAAGAAGATCAAAATGAACCAACACATTTGTCAAGATTCAAAATAACAATAAATAACAGCATAAAACCCAAGTATTCAAATCCGTCCAACTCTTATCCAAAATCACTAGTTCAAACATGGTCAAATAAACCATAACAAGTTCATAAATGCGGAAGTAAATATCAGTCTTAAACAAAAGCAAGACCACCCACTCGTCTTGCCTCGTCACCCGCCAACTGCTTAACCTGCATCCGTGAAGAGCAGGTGGGAGTGAGTACAGTTAAATATCGTACTCACACTATGCATATGAATAACATAACAATGGTATGGTCGCAGCATGAA
>BKCP01009404.1:748781-769678 GCA_008636005.1 Striga asiatica | reverse complement strand
TAATTTTCTAAATTATATAAAATTGAAATAACAAAGGTAAATATTACCTGTTCATTTCAGTGATGGGTTTCAATAATGCCGACTGTTCTCCCGTTCGTGATGGGTTTCAATAATGCGGACTGCTATCAGACGCAAAAAAGGTTTGTTATAAATATTAATTATAATAATTTTCTAAATTATATAAAATTGAAATAACAAAGGTAAATATTACCTGTTCAAAAGGTTTGTTATAAATATTAATTAAAATAATTTTTTAAATTATATAAAATTGAAATAACAAAGGTAAATATTACCTGTTCATCATGAAAATGCCTTATAGCTCTCCCGTGGGTTTCAATAATGCAGACTGCTCTCAGACGAAAAAAAGGTTTGTTTCTTTTGTTAACGTACCCCAGTCTGGAAGCATTATATATCAAGTGTACCCAGCCTGCTCGTGATGAGTTTCAATAATGAGGACTGCTCTCAGACGCAAAAAAGGTTTGTTATAAATATTAATTAAAATAATTTTCTAAATTATATAAAATTGAAATAACAAAGGTAAATATTACTTGTTCATCATGAAAATGCGTTACAACTCTCCTGTTCGTGATGGTTTCAATAATGCTTTGCTATAAATATTAATTAAAATAATTTTCTAAATTATATAAAATTGAAATAACAAAGGTAAATATTACCTGTTCATCATGAAAATGCGTTACAACTCTCCTGTTCGTGATGGTTTCAATAATGCGGACTGCTCTCTCCCGTTCGTGATGGGTTTCAATAATGTGGACTGCTCTCAGACGCAAAAAAATGTTTGTTATAAATATTAATTAAAATAATTTTCTAAATAATATAAAATTAAAATAAAAAAGGTAAATATTACCTGTTCATCATGAAAATGCGTTATAGCTCTCCCGTTCGTGATGGGTTTCAATAATGCGGACTGCTCTCAGACGAAAAAAAGGTTTGTTTATTTTGTTAACGTACCCAGTCTGGAAGCATTATATATCAAGTTTACCCCAGCCTGGAAGCATTATATTGTATATGCGATGAAAAATTATTCTCTGTAATTTTTTTTACTCGTGAATGATGAGTTGTAATGGTGGTAGTGAATATCCTTTTATACAATTTTTATTAACAAAAGTGATAAGATAATTATGGATTGTATTTGGATAGATTTTAAATACCATGATTTTTGGGATGCAACAATCACATGTATATATCTTATCACGTTAAAGGTATATCCATCCCTAAAAAACAGGAAAAAAAAAACATATATTTTGAAACGATTTTTAAATTAGTTTCTACAAATGGAAAGTCAATGGGGTTGTTGACCAATTTTTTAAAAGTTTCCACAAATGATTTATTGACCTCTCTTTTTCAATATATATAGATATAATAAGAATAAATATTTACTAAAAATATTAGTAAAAAATTTTGGGAGCATTTAACGTATACTTTTATTTGAAAATTTTATAAAGCTATGTATTAATTGATTCTATACACTTTTTCAAATAAAATTAAATCAGATATGATAAAAAATATTGTTTCCTTAAATAATTTTATTAACATCTCCAATAATTTCATTGATATCCATTTTCCTAAATTACAAAATTAATTTTTCGTGATTCATGTTGATAATATGTTAGTCAAGATATATATCACAACATATTTAAGTTTTAACCATAATATTAGTTTTTTCACAAATATTCACTTTTTATCCAAAAAATATTTATATAAAATTCTAACAAGTCAGGTAGAATTTTTTCTTCCATTTAATCAGGCGAAATAAAGTTGGTGAATTAATATTTGTCAATATAATTTTTTCTTAAATTTTATTTGATTATATATACAAAAATAATTATTCTTAAAATTAATATAATTTACCATTTAAAACATAATTACGACCAGATACATTAAATAGTTTTACTAATTATCAAAATAAAAATTATAATATATTAACAGTTCTTTAGAATTTATTTGTATATTATTGGCAAGCATGATTATTTTTTTATTATTTTATTTTATTTTGATTTCTTTCTATTATTTTTTCTTACTATTTTTTTTTATTTGATTTCTTTCTATAATGAAATTATTGTAAAATACTTTTTCATTGCAGAGTATGCTAAATAAACTAGGAATTTTTATAATGTAAATTAGAAAAATCTTAATTATAGAAGGGATTGAGCTTTTGCCATTTTCGAAATCAAAATTGTTTAATTAATATATAAAATTAAATCCTAAAAAAACATGTGTGTATATTTTGTAAAATATTTATATACTATTTAATTATGGATTTATTTATATATTTTAAATTGATTATAAATATAAATAATAATAACGTGCCTTGAATATCTTTTATTACATAAAATAAAAAGAAAAATAAGATGTACAACTTGTATAATTTTTATAAATAAAAATGACTTTATATGATAATAAAATTTATAATAAAATAATAACTAAGTATTATATGGTGAACAAAAAAAATTAAAACTGTTATTTTCTCTTATATCAAGGAATATATATATATATATATATATATATATATATATATATATATATATATATTAAAATTAAATATATATTAGTATAAACGTGTTAGTGAGATAATATATTAATTATTTACAAGTTAGTCGTAAAATGCTCATATTTAATGTTCTGGCTAAAAAAACAATGCTGATTAAAAGAAATTGTAACTTAATGCTGATTACAAGAGGTGGAAAATAAATGATAACCCTATTGCTTTTTAAACTTAAAAAGACATAGCCTGTAAGAATAATTAATTTTATATCTTTGTCCCGTGTATCGCGCGGGGTACACGTACTAGATTATGAGTAAACAATGACTCTTAACTAATTTATATTTTGAGATCATATTGTTTGTTAATTAGAGTTACATTTTCTGCATTTTTGTTTTTAATTCTTTCTCAACATTCTGGTAAGTTTTATAGATTTCGACTACTTTAATGGACCTTTTCTGGTGTATATTTCAAGTTACAATTTTATTTTTTTTACTTATCATTTGTTCTAAAATTCAATATTTTTTCAATGTAATTCAGTAGTACAAGTGTAAGAATAGGACAAATGTAATTTTCTCTTTTAGTTTGTACTTAAAAAATAAAATAAAATAATAAATTGGTTAAAATTCAGATTATATTTGTATATAAAAAATTTCACTCAAAATTTCATTCAACTCAAAATTTAACTCTACCTTAACTAAACTCCAGTATCCTCAATATCTGTACTTATATAATAAGAATTAACATTTATTCAAAATAGTAGTTCAAATTATGGTCAATGTCGGATTTGCATTAAATATTTTCCAAAACCGGTAAGTTTTTGTCCTTTTCACACTTCTCATTAATTATGTCCTTTTTGCACATATTTCCATGAAGCGTCCTTATCGCGTTCTATTTTTTGGTAACTACTCTATATCAATAACCGGATATTTGGTTAATGATAGCACACGTCTTTATTTCAAGGAGCGAATATTATTTGACCTTTAATTAATCTGAATTGATTGCCTTGACTTTGCAATTTTTAAAAACTCTTTTTTTATCGCACGTTGGTCTTTTCCTGAAGAAACTCGTTTTTAGTCACGACCAATTATATGTTGCTGCTTCGCATGTAAATAATAGAAGGGGGTTTGAAAATATTAGTTTGTGATAATGGGGAGTTACCAAATAATCAAACTCATAATGTTGTGTACAAGGAGGTTTTTAATAATTTATGATTGTTACCGAATTTTTTATGATTCAACAATGTTCCTATGTATTTTAGTGATTTCAATTTCGATCCTAATGCACGTGAGATTATATTATTCTCGTGAGATTATATTATTCTTTCAAATTTTACATCCCGTGCATCGCACAGGTTACGTACTAGTTATCATATAATTAAATAATATCATCTAATCATTCTTAAATATCACATCTACTTTAATTCACTATTCATCCACTCATATAATGTTAACTCATCATCACTCCATATCATCTCTCTCCTTTTACATCAAATCAATTTTAATTATTTTATTATAAATATTATTTTAATATAAGCCAAAATCCCACCAATAACTAACCATATAATCTTTTCCCAAATTAACTATAGTTAAAAAAAAAATACACTTTGACTGAAAATTTTTGTATACAAAGATGCTAGAGATCTAATAGTATGTATTTACCTAGCCAACTCAGATATGCAACACAATTATGTCAATTCCACATTTTTTTCCCCTTCTAAAGACCTTGTTTCATTCTCACCACTTTTCACTTTTCTTCATAACAGATTAATGAATTTTGTATGCAGAGCACTCTGTTTTATAACAAACAAACATGAACTTCATCAACTAATTTACACAATATAAATAATCATTATCATTATATATATAATATGAGTGGCGTTTTAAAATCTTCACAAGATAGAACATCAACAATAACAATAATAACAAGAATAATAATAATGATGATATATAAATGAGGAAATGAACTTCATCAACTAATAATATAAGCTTCTCCAGTTTTTTCCCCCTTTTTCCTTGACAATTAAACAAACCTCAAACACGGATCCTTTTATTTCTTATCTCCATAAACGACGCCCTCGTAATCTGCGCGGTTAAATGAGGATTTTTTAGCGCGAAAGCATCGAAACGCTCGGAAAAAACCACGTCCTCCATGTTTCGAACTATGAAGTTCAAAGCCGTGTCCTTCAACGATTGGTTGGAACACGTGTCGGATATTTCCAACACATCGAGCGCATTTGAAGTGCTCAACGTGCCCAACATGTAGGTCTCGCAAAACCTCTTGAGAAACGGGATTTCGTATTTATCCGCAGCAACCAATAAAGTATACACGTGCCTCTCGATTTTTTCTCTCGAGAGAATCCCTCGGTATAGAAACTCGAGGAGCGAACTCAACTCATCGTGGTTAAATTCGGGAAGAGTTATCGTGTGGTTGGGTGGGGCCTTGCACTCGTCCGAGTCGAGCATGTTTCGAAAAATGCTCGATCTTGCTGCCTGTGAAAAATTGAAATTGAACATTTACTAGACAAGGAGATCAAACATGAAAACTGAAAAATATGATTAATTATCATATCGATAGTCATACCAATAAGGCTTTGTGTGAAGGAATAGAGGGTCCATCATTTCCAGGCTTCACTTCGATATCAGTATGAATCCCATCCCTTAATATTACTGCAATTCTATGCAAATAAATCATCCTCTCTTTTTGCAACTTTTCATTTCTCTTCATTCCCTTCACCCATTGTACCGCTTTTTCTAGTCCCTGACACATAAACAATCATTGGAAACACGATTTTTAAAGCAAGGTTTTCCCAATCTTTCTTTAAATATATTTGGAAAAGTGAAAATCATCACTTTCATCCCAAAAACAATTGATATTAATTATTATTATTGTTATTATTATTATTATTATTTTTACACCCATCATTAAAAAACTATCTTTTTCACCTGACTAATTGGTCCAAAAAAGAAATTGGTCTTTTGAAAAACACAAATTTTTATAGGGTGATTTTAGAAAATGTGTCACACAAGACAAATTCTCCAATGTGTCCTAATTATGGCATCAAGATTACACATATGTGGCTATATAAAATCAAAAATACTTTTTGTGCAGGGCATGTGAATAATACCACATCTTGTGATAAAAGTATAAAAATAGTAAAAATAATAATTAAACGGACCTAACAAAAACCTACTAAAATACAACAAAAATTGCAAGCTATACTAATCAAGTTCAATTAACAATGTGTAAAGAAAATAAAAAAGAAAAGAGAACGCGATACCTTGGCCGAATTTGGTGAAGAAGAAGATGAGATACCACTGGATTTATTATCATAGCTATTTTCTTTATCAATTATTTTCGTGAGAGTAACTATGCTTTTGGCATCTCCATAACAAACTCCACAGATTGAATATATGTGTGTGGGATATGGAGCTTGTTGTAAGCCAAGGCAAATAGCACAATAATTCATTCTTCCCCCCCTTTTCTTTTTTCTGTTGGTTTTTTGAGAGAAGAAAAATTGTGAACGTGTGAAGAAAATTAAAGAAAATAGAACCAAAATAAACAAATATTTAATTATTTATATAAGAACAAGAAAGGGGTTATATATGGTATCTAATGTCCTATCTCCCAGGATAAATCTCCAAATATCAAGGAGAATAGGAGATATACTAACTTACGTTAACTAATAAGAGTAAAAAAATTGACTTTTGTAACTATCCTACAATTGGAAATAGTACCTCTTTTTTAAACTTTTTAAATATATGTATTAATTATTTTTATATACACTTTAATCGATTAAAAATATTATTTTTTTAAATAATTTTATTAATATGTGCAATAATTTCATTTATTTTCATTATAATAAATTACAAGATTAATTTTTCGTAATTCATATTGATAATATTTTGCTCAAGATAAATATTACAACATATTTTAAGTTCTAACCATAATATTAATTTTTTTTTCACACATATCCACTTTTTATCCAAAAAAATAATTATAAAAAATCGTAACAATTTAGGCATAATTTTTTCTTCTAATTAATTAGGCGAAATTAAGTTGGTGAATTAGTCTTTGTCAATATATTTTTTTCTTAAGCTTTAATTCATTATATATAAAAAATAAATTATTATTCAAATTAATATAATTTACTATTTAACTATTTTATATTTTGAGATCATATTGTTCGTTAATTAGAGTTACATTTTCTGATTTTTTATTTTTAATTTTTTCTCAACATTGTGGTAAGTTTTATAAATTTCGACGACTTTAATGGACCTTTTCTGAAAAAAATTCTCTCCCCGTCGCCGATTCACAATTTCGTCGCCTTCCACACGGCTTCCGGGTTGCTCCGGTAGTCGTCCTATGCCCCAACCCGGTTGCTGCGCCTTCCCTGGTCCTGCTCTCCCATGGTTGAGTTCGCCCGGATTCGACTCGCCTGCTCCGGTGGGTTTCGCCTCTGGTTCCCGATCGACTACCATCGTGGTGCTGAGGTGGGGATGGGTGAGGTGCAGTCTCTGCGGGAAGGGGTTGGGTGCGGCTCCGGCGGCTCGCGGCTTCGGACGGGAGTGGCTAGGGATGCAGCTCTTCAGATTTGCTCCCTCTCCCTGATTCTCTGGCGCTGGGTTTCGGGGAGATTGTCGACGGTACCAAGTCGCTAGTGGTGTTAGTCGACTTGGTGCTGTGGCGGCTGGGTGATCTTGGAGTTCCGACTTTGGGGAGAATTGGCTTTTTGGGGTATTTCGATGCTTTAGATTCGGCTCAGCTAGGCAGTTTGGCAGTGCCGGGGTCGACTTTCTCGGGCTGAGTTCCTCCAGGTCGATTTGGGGACTGCTGGTTCATCTCGGATTTGCTTATGTGGAAGGGCTTATGTGCTTTTTATGTCTTTGTGTTTAGTTTTTCTGTTGATTTGTTGTCTGTGTTTGTTGATTAGGTCTGTGTTTTTTAGTTTGGGTCGTTGGCCTCTGTGTGCCTGAGTGTAAAACATATTATTCTGTTGGGATCAGACACTCGAGTATTATCTTGGTGGGATATTTTGTTTAGTAGTTTCCATTGTTATTGTTGTAGTTGGTTAGTGTAGTTGCTGAGTGTTTTTCTTCTAGCTTTACTAGCGGGACTTTCAGGCGGCCTTCTGACATGTCATCCCACTTTTTCAGCTGTTGACTGCTCCATTCAGCTGTATTCGTTCATTTGTGCATTTTGATTTGTAATATAATATTATATATCATTTTGAAAAAAAAAAATGGACCTTTTCTGGCGCATATTTCAAGTTCAAATTTTCTTTTTATGTTTTTTCTTATTATTTGTTCTAAATTTAATATATATTACATTCTAGTATACCCACATAACTGAAAATATTTTGTAAATAGAATGTACAGTACAAGTGTAAGAATAGGACAAATGTAATTTTCTCTTTTAGTTCGTACTTAAAAGAAAATTGGTTAAAATTGAAACTAATTAAGTTAGTATGATGTATGACATGTATTTACCTAGCCATCTAAGATATGCAACTCATTTATGTAAATTCTACATTTCTTCCCTTCTAAAGACGTTTTGCCACCAAATTATGCATTTATCTATGCATGTTTAATCTAATTTGTGGCCGTTCAATAATTAGAATTGACATCTAATGTCATCTTCTTTCATTCACCAGTTTTATCATTTCTTCATGACAGATTAATGAGTTTTGTAAGCAGAGCATTCTGTTTCATTTTCATAACAACATATATGAACTTCATCAACTAATAATATACTCATGAATTAAACAATACAAGCTTCTCCAGTCTTCTCACCCTTTTTCCTTGACAATTAAACAAACCTCAAACACGGATCCTTTTATTTCTCATCTCCGTAAACAACGCCTTCATAATCTGCACGGTTAAACGAGGATTTTTTAGCGCGAAAGCTTCGAAACGCTCGGAAAAAACCACGTCCTCCATGTTTCGAACGATGAAATTCAAAGCCGTGTCCTTCAACGATTGGTTGGAACACGTGTCGGATATTTCCAATACGTCGAGCGCGTTTGAAGTGCTCAACGAGCCCAACATGTGGCTCTCGCAAAACCTCTTGAGAAACGGGATTTCGTATTTATCCGCAGCAACCAATAAAGTGTACACGTGCCTCTCGGTTTTTTCTCTCTCTAGACTCCCTCCGTATAGAAACTCGAGGAGCGAACTCAACTCATCGTGGTTAAGTTCGGGAACAGTTATCGTGTTGTTCGGTGGAGCCTCGCACTCGTCTGAGTCGAGCATGTTTCGAAACATGCTCGATCTTGCTGCCTGTGAAAAATTGTAATTCAACATTTACTAGACAAGGAGATCAAACATGAAAACTGAAAAATATGATTAATTATCATATCAATACATACCAATAAGGCTTTGTGTGCAGGAATAGAGGGTCCACCATTTCCAGGCTTCACTTCAATATCGGTATGAATCCCATCACTTAATATTACTGCGATTCCACTCAAATAATCTATCCTCTCTTTTTGCAACTCTTCATATTTCTTCATTTCCTTCACCCATTGTACCGCTTTTCCTAGTCCCTGACCCATAAACAATCATTAGAAACACGATTTTTAAAGCAAGGTTTTCCCAATCTTTCTTTAACTATTTTTGGAAAAGTGAAAATCATCACTTTCATCCCAAAAGCAATCGATATTACTTATTATTATTATTATTATTTTTACACACATCATTAAAAAACTATCTTTTTCACCTGACTAATTGGTCCAAAAAAGAAATGTCTTTTGAAAAACACAAATTTTTATAGGGTGATTTTAAAAAATGTGTCACACAAGACAAATTCTCCAATGTCTCTTAATTAGGGCATCAAGATTACCCATATGTGGCTATATAAAATCAAAAATACTCTTTGTGCAGGATAAAAATTGTAAAAATAATAATTAAACGGACCTAACAAAAACCTACTAAAATACAACAAATTGCAAGCTATACTAACCAAGTTCAATTAACAATGTGTGAAGAAAATAAAAAAGAAAAGAGAACGCGATACCTTAGCCGAATTTGGTGAAGAAGAAGATGAGTTACCACTGGATTTATTATCATAGCTATTTTCTTTATCAATTTTTTGCGTGAGAGTAACTATGCTTTTGGCATCTCCACAACAAACTCCACAGATTATGTTTGTGGGATATGGAGCTCGTGAGCAAATAGCACAATAATTCATTCTTCCGCCCTTTTATTTCTGTTGGTTTTTTGATAGAAGAAAAATTGTGAACGTGTGAAGAAAATAAAGAAAATAGAACCAAAATAAACAAATATTTAATTATTTATATAAGAACAAGAAAGGTGTTACTATATGCTATCTAATCTCACATAATAAATCTCCTAATATCAAGGAGAATAGGAGATATATTAACTTACGTTAGTTAAGAGTAATAAAATTTACTCTTGTAACTATCCTACAATTGGAAATAGAATTACTCTCTTGCCCTATTGTATTTGCTTTTGTCGCTAGACTTGTCAAAACAGGCTGGCGGGCAGGCCGGCCCGCAGCCCGCCCCATGGGCCGCGGGCTAGGCGGGCTGGCCCGCCAATTTTTTTTTTTTTTAATTAAAGAAAAACCACCGGCTTAGGCTGCTTGTAACATGATGCGTGATGCGTCAAGAACAAATTCCAAAAGAAAAAAAACAACACCTGGTAGTTAAAAATTAAGAAAAAAACACCTCCAAAAGAAAATAGAGAAAAACAAATCAAATTCAACTCATCATCCATCAAAAGAAAATAGAGAAAAACAAATCAAATTCAACTCATCATTCATCGAGTTCAGAATTCAATCCATAATCACAACATTGATTCAATTCACAGTCACCCAATTCAATTCAAAATCACTGACAAATACACACAAATACACCCCATAGAATAGATAGAACAAAGAATCAAAGGGGTTCAGCTATCATTACCCTTTACCGAAATGGAGTTGCCTTGTCGTTCCCGGCGCCGCTCGGAGACACTGCTTACCGCTAGCCACTCGCCGCTCCAGTGCAATTGTCGAAGGTCTCGCCGCTCGCCACTCGAGTCGAGGTCCCGCCGCTCGAGTCGAAGCCTCGCAACGTCTTGCCGCCGCCGCTCGAAGGATAAGAGATTGAGTATGAGATGAGACTAGAGAGACGAGAGCTTTTAGGTTTACGGTTTACAAATGAGTGAAAGGACACGCCCGACTCTCTCACTCTTATTGAACCATTGATTTTGGGCGGAAAAGAAAAAAGCAATAAGTTGGGTTTCAGGCCTTTTCAAATATTTTTCCTTTTCTGTTGGGCTTCACTCTTCAGTTGGGCTTATGGGCATTGATTATCTATTTAACCATTAAATAGGCGGGCTAGCCCGCGGCCCGCCAGGCCCGCCCCACCAAAGCTTGCATCCCGCGTGGGCTGTCCCGTTTAGGACCGCTCCCTAGTGGGCCTCTAACGGGACGGGCCGGCCCGCGGGCCCAAGTCGGTTTTCACAAGTCTATTTGTCGCCCCTTGAAATCCTAACATGTGACATTTTAGTTAATTAAGATATTTACAAAAAAATAATTAATAATGAACCTTACTTAAAAAAATATTTTGAAAAATAATTTAATTCTAAAAAATTGTAAGTTATTATTGTAAAACAGAAATTTATTGAATTTTTTTAATTGATTTTTTTTTCGACATAAGAAAATATTACAATAATATTAATTAAAATAATTAATTTCATAATCTTCTGTATGAAAGATATATTATTAGAAATAAATAATTTAATGGTATCTTTCGATCTTCAATTGAATCTCCGAAATTTCAGCGATAGACCGACGAAATTTCTAATTTTTTGTTGAACATTTCAACCAACGACTCGATTGTACAGAATTATGTGTAAACAGTGGCTCTTAACTATCCATCGATTGTCCAAAATCTATATATATATATATAATAATAATAATAAGAAGAAGAAGAAGAAGAAAAATAACCATTTTTTAAAAATAGTAGTAAAAATTTCTGGGACCATTTAATGTATACATTTTTTTGAAATTTTTTTAAATATATGCATTACTTGCTTCTATATACAAATTTTCAAGTAAGATCAAATAATATATGATCAAACATATTATTTCCTTAAATAATTTTATTAATATCTGCGATAATTTCATTGATATTCACTATAATAAATAACAAGATTAATTTTCTGTAATTCATGTTGATAATATTTTGGTCAAGATAAATATTACAACATATTTTAAGTTCTAACCATAATATTAATTTTTTTCACAAATATTCACTTTTTAATCCAAAAAATAATTATAAAAAATCGTAACAGGTTAGGTAGATTTTTTTCTTCCAATTAATCAGGTGAATTCAAGTTGGTGAATTAGTCTTTGTCAATATAATTTTTTCTTAAGTTTTATTTCGTTATATATAAAAAAAATAACCTATTATTTAAATTAATATAATTTATCATTTAAGAGATAATGACCAAATACATTAAATAATTTTACTAATGGTAAAAAAATAAAATTGAAATATATTAATTCTTTTTAGAATTTATTTGGATATTATTGGCAACCATGATTATTTTTTTTATCATTTTTTTTTTTGTTGATTTCTTTTTATAATGAATTTATTGTAAAATCTATATATATATAATTACTGTGTCATGAGCATTTAAGAAAACCTATTTAATAAAATTTCCAAGTTTTTCCCGCCTAAATCAGTTACTAAATATTATTTCACCCTGTATCCAATCTTTTTAATACAACACTTATTCATATTGATGTTATTAATTGAATATGCTGAAATTAAGGTTCTTTTTATTATAAATCGTTTTGAACTTTGAAAAAACTAAACAATGTGGGATAAAAGTCAGTTTTATTTATGTTAAATATATAAATATTGAGATTGTACTATAAGTTAGGTTTAGGCTAAGGCTCATATGTGTATCTATATATATGTGTACTCCTCTTTGTGAATATCATTATTAGATATTTTTCCACATTCTCACATGGTATCAGACTATCTGGGACCGTGTGATGACGTACCCATTGTTTATCCTCCACGTACCCGTTTATGGGAGCCTGTTTGTAGTAGGGCTTGGGGCACCCAGCCCAGTTGGGTTTGGGCTTTCGAAGGACTCACAAGTGAGGGGGCGTGTTAGAATATCACTTGTGAGTTGTCCCACATCGTTCATATATGGAAAATAGACCCACCTTATAAGACTAATGGGCTACTCCTCCTTCCACCAATTGGTTTTGGGATGGAACCCCATTTGGGCTTTATATGGGCTTTTCCCTTCTTTCATGGTGTCCTTCATGGTAGTGGGCCAGCACCCATTTTCCCCCAGTTCTTCGAGATATCAGTCCTTTTGAACGTTTGCACGGTCAGTCGCCTGATTATACTCAGTTACGTCCTTTTGGTTGTGTTTGCTTTGTTCTTCTCCCCTCCCATGAGCGGACCAAGTTAGAACCTCGAGCTCGTTTGTGTTGTTTTTTGGGTTATGGGGTAGAACACAAAGGGTTTAGGTGTTGGGATCCTATTGCTAATTGGTTGCGTATTTCGCGTCACGTTACCTTTTGGGAGCATACTACTTTTTCTTCTTTGTCTAAATTTCACATTCCGTTTGATTCGTCATCCCCTTTCTTCATGTCCATTACTTCGGATCTCTTTCCAGATACTTGTCCTGACTCACAGCTCATTGACACGCCTGTCATGCCTCCGTCTTCTGAAGTGACTCCACCTGCGCATCCTGAACTGCCGCTCCCTGTTGAGTCCTCTTCTGATTCTGTCCCTTCACCTACCATTGATCACCGACGATCAACTCGTGTAAGTCGTCCCCCTTCTCACTTACTTGACTATCATTGTTATTCGGCCATATTATCTCATCATGAGCCTAGCTCTTTTCGTGAGGCAAGTGCTGATCCATTGTGGCAACAAGCTATGGCTGATGAGTTGCAGGCGTTAGAGAAGACTCATACTTGGGATTTGGTGGATCTACCTGCTGGAAAGAAACCTATCGGATGCAAATGGGTTTATAAGATCAAGACAAATTCAGATGGTTCTATTGAGCGCTACAAAGCTCGTCTAGTTGCTAAAGGGTACTCACAGGAGTACGGCATCGATTATGAAGAGACCTTTGCACCAGTTGCTCGTCTTACTACTGTTCGGTGTTTACTTTCTGTTGCTGCTGTTCGTCGATGGTCTCTTCTGCAGTTAGATGTCAAAAATGCCTTCTTGCATGGTGCCTTATCTAAGGAGGTTTACATGACTCCACCTCCAGGGTCCTTGTCCTCTGGGAAGGTTTGGCGTCTACGTCGAGCTTTGTATGGTTTGAAACAAGCTCCTCGTGCCTGGTATGCCACGTTCAGTTCTGCATTGTTTCAGTTTGGTTTCACTACGAGTGATCATGATTCCGCTTTGTTTCTTCGGCGCTCCTCTTCTGGGATTATTATTTTGCTTCTCTATGTTGACGATATGATCATCACGGGAGATGATGTTACTGGTATTTCCGATTTACAGGACTATCTTCGTCAGCATTTTGAGATGAAGAGTTTGGGCAGCTTCGCTATTTTTTGGGTCTTGAGATTTCTGATTCCGTTGATGGCTTCTATTTGTCTCAAGCCAAGTATGCCTCTGATCTTCCTGCTCGAGCCGGTCTCACAGATTCTCAGACAGCTTCCACTCCTCTATATTATGATGTTCGTCTTACTCCACTAGATGGCTCTCTTCTTGAGGATCCTACATTATATCGCCAGCTTGTTGGGAGTTTGATATATTTGACTGTCACTCGGCCTGATATAGCTCATGCTGTTCATATTGTGAGTCAGTTTATGGCTGCTCCGAGAACCACGCATCATTCAGCTGTGTTGCACATTCTTCGCTATGTGAAAGGCACTCTATTGCATGGTCTACACTTCTCTGCTCGTTCTTCCTTGACACTTAGCGGCTATTCTGATGCAGATTGGGCTGGAGATCCTACTAATCGTCGTTCCATTACTGGGTACTGCTTATTTCTGGGTGATTCACTCGTCTCTTGGCGTAGTAAGAAGCAAACCTTAGTCTCCAGATCGAGTGCTGAGTCTGAGTACCGTGCTCTTGCTGACTCCACCTCCGAGCTATTATGGTTACGTCGCCTACTTACTGATCTTGGTGCTCCTCAGTCGTCGTCTACTGCTTTACATTGTGATAGTCAGAGTGCTATAAAGATGTCTCATAATGATACCTTTCATGAGCGCACCAAGCATATTGAGATTGATTGTCACTTCATTCGACAACATGTTGCCCGTGGGACTGTGAAGCTTGTTCCCGTCTCCTCTACAGATCAACCAGCGGATGTCTTCACCAAGTCTCTCCTTCCCGGTCGCTTTTGTTTACTTCTTAGCAAACTCAAGTTGATCTCCACGATACCACCTTGAGTTTGAGGGGGGGTGTTAAATATGTAAATATTGAGATTGTACTATAAGTTAGGTTTAGGCTAAGGCTCATATGTGTATCTATATATATGTGTACTCCTCTTTGTGAATATCATTATTAGATATTTTTCCACATTCTCACAATTTATTTATTTATTTATTACAATATAGGTTTTTATAATGTTGAATGAAAGTAATATTTTTTAAGAATTTAAGTTTTTATGGTTGGTGAGAAAAACTTAATTGGATTTTGACTAACTTATTTCCAGCAAATATATTTACTTAATTATTGTGATTAGAAAAGAAATAGTAAGTTTTTAATGTTGGTGAAAAAACATAATTGGAATTTGACCAGCAATATCGAAATTATCTTTTGAGAGTAGTATAATCCGTTTAGCATAAATTAGAACAAAAAATTATAGGATCATTTTTTGTTAATCAATAGTAACACAATCATTTAATGGACATGCTAATATCAAGCATTTTAATAAAAAACGGTTAGAATACAATAAAGTAAGATATAATGCTATTTTGACCCGTTGTATAAAATGTGAGTTGAAATTGTTATTTTCATTATAGTTTAATTTTTGTAATTACTGTGGATGTCAAACTGAATTTAGCATTATAATTTCATGGATGGTTACTGTTTTTTTATATGTTATGTCTGATTACTCTTTTTCGATTTTTTTAAATAACATATAGTTATGATGACCTGTTCTATTTCAAAATTTATTCATGTGCATTTGTTTTTTACTGTAACAACTTTTTGTTCAACTTTTTCCAAACATAAAAGATTATATTGCAAGTTCAAATTATTTATTCTTAAATCAATATTATATATTTTTATTTGATTATGCAATTATTTTTTAAATAAATTAATTTTTAAATGTCATAGTAAATTTCTTAAAATCACATACTCAATTGTTATAATAACTTTAACATTTTTCAGCTAATTAATTAGACATGATCCCTCAAAGTTACAAAAAATTATATTATTTATTACATTTTATGCAATCACTATAGTGATTCGTATGCAATCAAATCGTTATGTACTATTTATTTTAATCAATGATCAAATTCTAAAACATAACACTACTATCAAACTTATAATTTTAATATTATATATATAAATATAACTTATAATATTTATTTAGATTTGTGCAAATGCACATATCTAAATACTAGTATATTTTTATTGCAGAGTATGCTAAATAAACTATAAATCATTATAATGCACATTAGAAAAATCTTGATTATAGAAGGGATTGAGTTTTTGGAATTTTCTAAATCAAAGTTGTTTAATTAGCATACAAAATTAAATTAAAAAAAATCATGTATGTATATTTTATAAAATATTTATACACTATTTAATTTTAAATTTATTTACATATTGATTACATAAATAACTAATACTAACGTGCATTAAATATTTTTCATTACATAAGAAAAAAAAAAAAAAAGATGTACAACTTCTATAACTTTCATAAAAAAAAAATGACATTATATAGTAACAAAGTTTATAATTAAATAATAACTAAGTATCATATGGTAGACAAGAATAAATAAAATTGTTACTTTCTCTTATATCAAGGAATAAATATATATACTAAAATCAAATTTATATTAGTATAAATGTGTTAGTAGACACATTTTTGGTATGAAGCCAAACAGTTGACTCCATAGTGTACCTAACTTTCTATATACAACAAGTAAATGTGAGCTTTAGCATATTAATTATTTTACAAGTTAGCCCTAACATGCTCATATTTAATGTTCTTGCTAAAAAACAATGTTGATTAAAAGAGGTGGAAAATAAATACTCTGTTATTTAGACTTAACGGTAGTTAAGAGAGGTGGAAAATAGATGATAATCCTACTGCTTGTTAGACTCACAGAGCATGTGAAAATAACTCGTTTAATATCTTTGTCTCGTGCATCGCACGTGGTATGTACTAGTTTATGAGTAAACAATGGATCTTAACTATTTTATTTTTTGAGATCATATTGTTTGTTAATTTGAGTTACATTTTCTGCATTTTTCTTTTTAATTTTTTCTCAACATTGTGGTAAGTTTTATAGATTTCGACGACTTTAATGGACCTTTTCCGGCGCATATTTCAAGTTCCAATTTTCCTTTTATGTTTTTACTTATTATTTGTTCTAAATTCAATATATATTACATTCTAGTATACCCACATAACTGAAAATATTTTGTAAATAGAATGTATAGTACAAAGTGTAAGAATAGGACAAATGTAATTTTCTCTTTTAGTTCATACTTAAAAGAAAATTGGTTAAAATTGAAACTAATTAAGTTAGTATTATGTATGACATGTATTTACCTAGCCATCTAAGATATGCAACTCATTTATGTAAATTCTACATTTCTTCCCTTCTAAAGACGTTTTGCCACCAAATTATGCATTTATCTATGCATGTTTAATCTAATTTGTGGCCGTTCAATAACTAGAATTGACATCTAATGTCATCTTCTTTCATTCACCAGTTTTATCATTTCTTCATGACAGATTAATGAGTTTTGTAAGCAGAGCACTCTGTTTCATTTTCATAACAACATATATGAACTTCATCAACTAATAATATACTCATGAATTAAACAATACAAGCTTCTCCAGTCTTCTCACCCTTTTTCCTTGACAATTAAACAAACCTCAAACACGGATCCTTTTATTTCTCATCTCCGTAAACGACGCCTTCGTAATCTGCACGGTTAAACTAGGATTTTTTAGCGCGAAAGCTTCGAAATGCTCGGAAAAAACCACATCCTCCATGTTTCGAATGATGAAGTTCAAAGCCGTGTCCTTCAACAATTGGTTGGAACACGTGTCGGATATTTCCAATACGTCGAGCGCGTTTGAAGTGCTCAATGAGCCCAACATGTAGCTCTCGCAAAACCTCTTGAGAAACGGGATTTCGTATTTATCCGCAGCAACCAATAAAGTGTACACGTGCCTCTCGATTTTTTCTCTCTCGAGACTCCCTCCGTATAGAAACTCGAGGAGCGAACTCAACTCATCGTGGTTAAGTTCGGGAACAGTTAACGTGTTGTTCGGTGGGGCCTCGCACTCGTCCGAGTCGAGCATGTTTTGAAACATGCTCGATCTTGCTGCCTGTGAAAATTGTAATTGAACATTTACTAGACAAGGAAATCAAACATGAAAACTGAAAAATATGATTAATTATCATATCAATACATACCAATAAGGCTTTGTGTGCAGGAATAGAGGGTCCATCTTTTCCAGGCTTCACTTCAATATCAGTGTGAATCCCATCACTTAATATTACTGCAATTCCACTCAAATAATTTATCCTCTCTTTTTGCAACTCTTCATATTCCTTCATTTCCTTCACCCATTGTACCGCTTTTCCTAGTCCCTGAACCATAAACAATCACTGGAAACACGATTTTTAAAGCAAGGTTTTCCCAATCTTTCTTTAACTATTTTTGGAAAAGTGAAAATCATCACTTTCATCCCAAAAGCAATCGATATTAATTATTATTATTATTATTATTATTATTATTATTATTATTTTTACACACATCATTAAAAAACTATCTTTTTAACCTGACTAATTGGTTCAAAAAAGAAATTGGTCTTTTGAAAAACACAAATTTTTATAGGATGATTTTAGAAAATGTGTCACACAAGACAAATTCTCCAATGTGTCCTAATTATGGCATCAAGATTACACATATGTGGCTATATAAAATCAAAAATACTCTCTGTGCAGGGCATGTGAATAATATCACATCTTGTGATAAAAGTATAAAACTTGCAAAAATAATAATTAAACGGACCTAACAAAACCTACTAAAATACAACAAAAATTGCAAGCTATACTAATCAAGTTCAATTAACAATGTGTAAAGAAAATAAAAAAGAAAAGAGAACGCGATACCTTGGCCGAATTTGGTGAAGAAGAAGATGAGATACCACTGGATTTATTATCATCGCTATTTTCTTTATCAATTTTTTTCGTGAGAGTAACTATGCTTTTGGCATCTCCATAACAAACTCCACAGATTGAATATATGTTTGTGGGATATGGAGTGTGTTGTAAGCCAAGGCAAATAGCACAATAATTCATTCTTCCCCCCATTTTTTTTCTGTTGGTTTTTTGAGAGAAGAAATATTGTGAACGTGTAGAACCAAAATAAAAAAAATATTTAATTATTTATATAAGAACAAGAAAGGTATTACTATATGGTATCTAATCTCCCAGAATAAATCTCCTAATATCACGGCTAATTTACATACACGGTGCCACAAATTCTTATTTGCATATATACGACACATATAAAGTATTATCATATTATGATTTTCAGGAAATAACATTTACAATTATACGATTCTCATGTAGAATCCCTAAGATCTTGCCACCTTCTATTCCTCCTATAACAGATGCAATTAACAGTTTTTAAAACCCACTAAATACGCAAGTTATCTTGGATGGTATATTGTTGGTTTTGCATTTTTTCTTTTCATACCAAAACCAATCAACTATCTAGGATCAAAAATATTTTTTCCAAGATCATACACGATNATGTATACGACATATTTAAAAATGAAACTTAAAGGTAAATTATATTCATTTTTTTTAATCAGATGCGTTCAGACAATTTTGAATGTTTTTCCATGTAGGTAATATTTGAATTAATGGTGTTCTGGATCAATAATGAAATGATGATAATATTTGTATAATAATACTTATTTAACTAAAGTGTATTTATATACTTATTTCCTTCTAAAGACGTTTTGCCACCAAATAACTATCTATGCATGTTTAATCTAATGTGTGGCCGTTCAACTTCAATAACTAGAATTGACATCTAATTTCATCTTCCTTCATTCACCAGTTTTAACATTTCTTCATGACAGGTTATATTAATGAGTTTTGTAAGCAGAGCACTCTGTTTCATTTTCATAACAACATATATGAACTTCATCAACTAATAATATACTCGTGAATTAAACAACACAAGCTTCTCCATTTTTTCCCCCCTTTTTCCTTCACAATTAAACGAAACTCAAACACCGATCCTTTTATTTCTTATCTCCATAAACGAAGCCCTCGTAATCTGCACCGTTAGATGCGGATTCTTGAGCGCGAACGCATCGAAACGCTCGGAAAAAACCACGTCCTCCATATTTCGAACGATGAAGTTCAAAGCCGTGTCCTTCAACGATTGGTTCGAACACGTGTCGGATATTTCCAATACGTCGAGCGCGTTTGAAGTGCTCAACGAGCCCAACATATAGTTCTCGCAAAACCTCCCGAGAAACGGGATTTCGTATTTATCTGCAGCAACCGATAAAGTATAAACGTGCCTCTCGATTTTTTCTCTCGGGAGACTTCCTCGATATAGAAACTCAAGGAGCGAACTCAACTCCTCGTGGTTAAGTTCGGGAAGAGTTATCGTGTGGTTTGGTGGGGCCTTGCACTCGTCTGAGTCGAGTATGTTTCGAAAAATGCTCGATCTTGCCGCCAATAAGGCTCGATGCGCGGGAATAGAGGGTTCGTTTTTCCCGGGCTTGACTTGGATATCAGTGTGAATTTGATCCTTGAAAACCATTGCAAACTCACTCAAATAACTTATCTTCTCATTTTGCATCTCTTCCATTTCCTTCATCTCCTTTATCCATTTTAACGCGTTCGCAAATCCCTAATCGATGAGTAAATCGATATGTATGTATGTATTTAGCAACCACGTTTTAATTTCAAACAAATCGATATATATGAAGAAAAGAACGTACCTTAGTTGAATTCGATGAAGAAGAAAAATTGTTGCTCGGATTACAATCCGAGACCTTTTCGCAGTCGAATTTGTTAGTTAGAGTGATTATGCTTCGGGCTCCATCATAACAAGCTCCACAGATTGTGTTTCTTGGAGGCCTAAGAATATAAGGCAAGGCACTGCAAATGCAACAGTCCATTATGTGCTTGTTTTACAAGATTTTTTGTTTTTTCACAATTTGCAGAGGAAAAAAAT
>BKCP01009404.1:737202-748148 GCA_008636005.1 Striga asiatica | reverse complement strand
TAAATCTTTATTGACCAGACAAAACTGAAAAGTTTTCGAACTTATGTGAAAATGATGGCGACGAGATCGCATTGGCGTACTTGGATAAGTTTGACCCTATTCGTATCTAGTTATTTATTTATTTAGTATGTTATCCTTTTATTTATTCTCTTTTATTTATTTCCTTTGTTTAGGATATTTATTGCTTTAAATAAGTTAGGGTGGAGAGTCTATTTAAAGGACAAGAGTCCTCATTGTTATTCAGTTTTTATCGATTGAAATAAAATATCTCTCTTGAGTTCTTCTGAGAATTCATACTGTACCCATCGTACGTATTCCTCTGCGTCAGTTGGTATCCAGAGTCAGACCGATTCAAGATGCCGCCAAAACGAGACAATGACCGACGTGATGCTCATTTGGAAGATTTGGATCGAAGGACGGATGATCTAGGTTTTCAAATTGATCGAGTTGATCGTAGGGTTGAGGGTCTCTCGGAAGGTATCGACGAAATTCGGGAGGCTATGCGGACGTTGATGGCAAGAGGGACGGCGGACCGTGACCCAGCAGGCCAGAGGGGTCGCGGCGGGGCTCGTGGCGGACGTGGCGGAAGGGGCTTTCACGGGATGCACCGTCGAGGCTCGCCACCTCCGTCTCCCGGTCAGAACAGCGGCGACGACACGAAATCGGAAACCAATCCTTTCGGTTACCGGCGTGCACGCTGGGATGAGGAGGATCGCGGTGATGACAGCGGGGACGACTTCCGGGGTCAGCGACGTGCAGCGGAGGGCGGCGACTCACGCTGGGAGTCCGGCTTCCGCATCGATTTGCCGGAGTTCTCCGGTGGTCTTGATGCCGGTGAGTTTCTGGACTGGATTGGCGCGGTCGAGACGGCCCTCAACTTCAAGCAGGTGCCGGCTGAACGTCGCGTAGGCCTGGCTGCGACTCGATTGCGTGGTCGGGCTTCAGCTTGGTTCATTCAACTCGAGCAACGGCGGCATCGTCTGGGTAAAACTCCTATTACTTCTTGGGCTAAATTTCGTAGGAATATGGAGGAGGAATTTTTGCCATTTAATTACGTTAGTATTTTGTATCAAAAGTTTCAAACCCTTCGTCAAGGTAACCGTTCGGTTGATGATTACACTGAAGAGTTTTACAGACTACTTGCTCGTATTGATAGCCGGGAAACCACTGTTCAATTAATTTCACGGTATATTAGCAGACTTCGTATTGCGATTCAGGATACCGTTAATATGTTCATGCCGGTTACACTTTCTGACGCTCATCAACGTGCTATCATGGCCGAGCAACAATTGGCACGTCGGGCTTCTTCAGCTTTCTCCCCGGCGACCCGTTTCAACGCCACGACGAACAGCCCGGGAAAGCCGGCAGTCGGTCCGGGAACAGCGGTCGGTCCGGTCAGCGGACGCCCGAGCAATTCGGCTTCGGGGAATTTCGCCGGCGCGGCGGCTGCGCAGGTGGGTCCCCGCCCGGGTGGTGGCCTCCGTTGTTTTTCTTGTGGTGAAGTGGGTCATCGCCAGTCCTCATGTCCTCGTTTAGCTGGCGGCAGACAGTTATTTGTTGACGGGGATGGTGAACACGATGACCAGCTCACATATGATGGACCGCCTGTGTTTGATGCAGAACCGTTGGAGCCTGTTGAGGTTCATAGTGGTGATGTCGGCACGTGCCTTGTGTTACGGCGTTCTTGTTTGGCTCCACATGGCGATTCGGACTCTTCCAGCCAGCGACACCAATTGTTCGAGTCCACATGCACGATTGGTGATCGTGTGTGCCGGTTTATCGTTGACTCAGGGTCTTGTGAAAATGTTTTGGCTGAGGAGGCCGTGTCCAAGCTCCGGTTGACATCGGAGCCACATCCGCGTCCTTACACTTTAGCATGGATCAACCGTGGAAGTGGGGTAACCGTTAGCCGTCGGGTATTGGTCTCTTTCTCTATTGGAGCATCTTATCGAGATCAGATTTGGTGCGACGTGGTCCCGATGGATGCCTGCCACTTGCTGTTGGGACGGCCTTGGCTGACAGATCTGTTATTTATGATGGTCGTCTTAACACCTATACGTTCACTTTTGACGGTGTTAAGATGATTTTGCAGACGGCGCACCCTCGTCCTTTGCCTCCGAAGGTGGCT
Source organism: Striga asiatica (assembly GCA_008636005.1). Lineage (NCBI taxonomy): Eukaryota > Viridiplantae > Streptophyta > Magnoliopsida > Lamiales > Orobanchaceae > Striga > Striga asiatica. The sequence continues at coordinate 746,020 of BKCP01009404.1, read as the reverse complement.
TCTCCAGTTTTGTTCCTCTCGAGGTCGGCTTTTGAGGAGGAGATGCGTGAGTCACCCGTTGTTCTCTTACTTTTACCTACCGATTCCCCTGACAGTACCTCGACACCGACAGCTATTCAGCCATTATTAGATGAGTTCACCGATGTCTTTCCTTCTGAGTTGCCTCCCGGGTTGCCACCTTTACGAGATATTCAGCACCACATTGATTTGGTGCCCGGAGCAGTCCTTCCTAATCGACCACATTATCGTATGAGCCCTGCTGAGCATGAGGAGTTACGCACACAGGTCGAGGAGCTTTTGCAGAAGGGCGTGGTTCGCCGTAGCCTCAGTCCCTGTGCTGTCCCTGCCTTGTTGATTCCGAAGAAGGATAGTTCGTGGCGTATGTGTGTGGACAGCCGTGCCATTAATAAGATTACGGTCCGCTATCGATTCCCTATTCCGCGGTTGGACGATCTGTTAGACCAGTTACATGGTGCAACCATTTTCACCAAGCTCGATCTTCGGAGTGGCTATCACCAGATACGTATTCGCCCGGGGGATGAATGGAAGACTGCTTTTAAGATTCGCGAGGGCCTTTTCGAGTGGTTGGTTATGCCGTTTGGTCTATCTAATGCACCGAGCACTTTTATGCGCGTTATGAACCAGGCATTGCGGGATCTTATGGGTAAGTGTGTAGTCGTTTATTTCGACGACATACTTATCTATAGCCATTCTTTGGAGGCGCACTTGGGCCACGTGAGAGAGGTACTTCTTATTCTTCGCGCTGAGTCTTTTTATGCTGCTCCACACAAGTGTGTGTTTTTGGTGGATTCGGTTCTTTTTCTGGGTTTTGTTGTTTCAGCGGATGGTATTCGAGTGGATGCCGGCAAGGTTGCAGCCATCCGGGACTGGCCGACGCCTACGACGGTTACCGAGGCCCGCAGCTTTCATGGGCTCGCGTCCTTCTACCGTCGTTTCATATCTCATTTTAGCTCTCTCATGGCCCCTATCACCGACTGTATTGCGGGGAAGTCGTTCGCTTGGACTCCCCAGGCAGCCGCGGCATTTGCTCCGATCAAAGAGCGTCTCACTTCGGCTCCTGTGTTGGTTTTACCCGACTTTTCTCATCCATTTGAGCTTTCGTGTGATGCTTCTAAGGTCGGCATTGGTGCGGTTCTGAGCCAGGAGTCACGTCCGGTCGCATTCTTCAGCGAAAAGCTTTCTGGCCCGCGGCTTCGATATAGTACTTATGACGTTGAGTTTTATGCTGTGTATCGAGCAGTCCAGCATTGGCGTCACTATCTTTTTCACCGGGAGTTTGTTCTATTTTCCGATCATGAAGCTCTTCGTCATCTGGCCTCTCAGGACAACATCTCTTCTCGCCATGCCACGTGGACTTCTTTCTTACAGCAATTCACATTCGTCCTCCGACACCGGTCAGGGGCTTCTAATCGGGTGGCCGATGCCCTTAGTCGGCGCGCCCTGGTGCTGTCCGATTTGCGTGTTAGTGTTGTTGGTTTTGATGTCCTTCGTGACTTATATGCTTCGGATCCTTTCTTTGGTCCCGTTATTACTCGCCTTGCGTCGGGCCCGTTTGAGGATTATGTGTTGCTTGATGGTTTCCTTTTTCGGGGTCTTCGTTTGTGTATTCCGGATAGCAGTCTTCGCCTGAAGCTGGTGGGCGACTTACATGGGGCCGGTCACCTCGGTCGGGACCGTTCGGTGGAGTTGGTCCATCGTTCCTTCTTTTGGCCTTCTTTGCGGCGGGATGTGTCTCGTTTTGTCGAACGTTGCCGTATTTGCCAGGTGTCCAAGGGCGGGTCGACTAATGCGGGCCTCTATCGGCCTTTACCGATTCCTACTCAGCCTTGGAGTGCTGTCAGCATGGATTTTGTTGTCGGTTTGCCTCGTACTCAGCGGGGGTTCGATTCCATCTTTGTGGTTGTAGACCGCTTTTCGAAGATGGTCCACTTTATTCCTTGTCGGCGCACGACGGATGCACTGCACGTCGCCCAGCTGTTCTTTCAGGAGATTTATCGTCTGCATGGTCTCCCTTCGTCTATTGTCTCGGACCGCGATACTCGTTTCCTGAGTTTCTTTTGGAGGAGCCTCTGGCGCATGACTAACACCCGCCTTGATTTCAGTAGTGCCTATCACCCTCAGACGGATGGACAGACTGAAGTGGTCAACCGGTCCCTTGGTAATCTGCTTCGTTGCTTAGTCGGGGACAACGTGCGCAGCTGGGACGGCCGTCTCCCACAGGCAGAATTTGCTCACAATTCGGCCATGTGTCGGGCCACGGGCTTCTCCCCTTTTCAGATTGTTTATTCCGTGCAGCCGCGGGGCCCGACTGACTTGCTTGCGTTACCAGCTCCGGGAGATGTTGACCGCCGCGCCGAGGACATGATGGATGACTTGCGACGGACGCATAAGGCGACCCGGGCTCGGCTGGAGCAGGTCACGAGCGAGTACAAGCGGCAGGCTGACCGCCATCGGCGTCACGTGGAGTTCGAGGAGGGCGATTTCGTGTGGGCCGTCTTGACTAAGGATCGTTTTCCAGCTCACGAGTATAACAAGCTGTCGGCCCGCAAAATTGGACCTCTCGAAATCTTGCAGAAAATTAATCCCAACGCCTACCGCTTGCGTCTTCCATCCCATATTCGCACTTCGGACGTTTTTAACGTCAAGCACCTTGTTCCTTATCATGGCGACAATTCGGACGACGAGATCCCTGCGGATTCGAGGGCGAATCCTCCCCAACCCGGGGAGAATGATGGCGACGAGATCGCATTGGCGTACTTGGATAAGTTTGACCCTATTCGTATCTAGTTATTTATTTATTTAGTATGTTATCCTTTTATTTATTCTCTTTTATTTATTTCCTTTGTTTAGGATATTTATTGTTTTAAATAAGTTAGGGTGGAGAGTCTATTTAAAGGACAAGAGTCCTCATTGTTATTCAGTTTTTATCGATTGAAATAAAATATCTCTCTTGAGTTCTTCTGAGAATTCATACTGTACTCATCGTACGTATTCCTCTGCGTCAGAAAAGCTACATATTTTTTTTTTAAAAAAAAATGTGGATGATAGGGTACATTGAAAGAAGGTAGAGGGCAATTTGGTCATTTAAAACATTGAGATTATTGTTGGGTGTCTTTTGAGTGAGTTTGAAGAACTTATATGGAGAATGGGTTATTATTAAGAGAATAAAAGTTAGGAAGTAGAAAAAGACTTTCCAACCTTACCATAGCAGTACAGCTACAATGTGGTAAGCACGTCTGACAAACCACTCCAACTAAATAAACAAACCTCAACCTGTGGCCACACCTATTATTAACTAACCTAATAAATCTGCAGGATTTAGGCCCTTTTTCTTAATGCAAAAACTTTGCTCTTCTTGGAAATTAATTGGTTAATTAGTTGCCTACGTGGTGGATTCATATTCCAGTTTCTTTATCAATCAGGATAAGATTGACTGCAACAAATACAACGTTTGATTCTACACACACACACAAATAGCCAGATAAGTATGTATTAAATTTTAATATAACAATGAAAACTACCGTAATTTAATAGGATGGAATATTTCAGGACAGGATAATACAATTGGAAAATTGAGTAGAAAAGTAGGTTCCACACAGTAATGTAATGGCCCATTTAACTAAAAGTGTGAACAAATGGAAGAGCCCAGTAAAAGCCCAGTTATTAAATTTAATAGCCCAAAAACATTTGACAATTTCTGTCCACGTCAGAAGCCCTAGGGGCTAGAAACCAATAGACCATACCCATCTCCGTAGGCGAGTTCGACCCTATCCAGATAACTATGTAAGCAGTATCTAATCGGAATTTTTTATCCATTAAATTACACACAGTCACACACATATAGATGTATATCATTTATTAGTCACTGCTTATATGAGTAGGATGAAATTTACTCTCTTTCTCCGGATCTAGATAACAATTATTTAGTTTAAACTTTAAACTGCGAGCAGTAAATTTCGCAAATAATTGCATAACTATTAATTTTACTCCCATGTAAATTAAATTTACAGTGCAAAGAAGGAAGTCACTTTGGTTACCATTTTTATTGAAATGGATTTACATACGGATTAACTATTACAACACCAGAATCTGGTAAAAATCACTTGAATAGCTCCTCACATGCCACTGAAAAGTCCACTTTCTTTTGAAATATCAAAAGGCNTTTTCTTTACTCGGCCAGTTTAGCCAATGTCGCATTTACTTCAGCACGTTTCTCATAGTAATGGTAGGCAGCTGCACCGGAGAGCACCGCTAGAGTCAGGGCCTGTGCGTGCATCCTAACACACACAATATTATTAAGAAAATTAATTATCAGAAATATACATCTAATAATTAACACATTATTATGAATGGAAATTAAAATGTTCAATTGAGTGAATTAATGAAATAAAAACCTGGCATGAATGAGCCTGAGGCTTGGCTTAAATGTGGTTCTTGCACCTGAGTAAGTCATTGAAGCTCCAATTGCTGCAGCCCATAATGTGCCTGTCAACACAATGTTAGATTTAACTAATTAAATAGTCGTATATATTCAATAAATATGTATTTTTATAAATTAACATATTTATATTATAAAAAATGACATAAAATTATTATATTTCGTAACAAAAATATGCATTTTTCTTAAATTAGACTGTCTTACGCAATAATTTGTGTTATAATTGTATACAAGTTCCATTCATGCCTTAATTAAAAGAAAAACAAAAAGAAATAAAACTTGCTTCTTGATTCATTTTCAAAATTGCCTCTAGTAAAGATTGAGTCAAATAATGTAGAAAATATCAAAAAGGGAAAAGGAAAAATATATATACACGCTAACCAATACTGGTTAGCTTGTGTTTAGATATCCATGATTGCACAGACTCCATGCTTTCCTTTGCAAGTTCCTCTTCTCTGCTTGATTTCTAAATTTCAATGAGCAAAAAAACAGTTTAATGCCAAAAGATGAAATGGGTGTGTTGAAAATAAAGGGAGCAAAAGGGTATATATAGATAATTTTAATTGGATAAACAAATAAATAATAAATAGTAAGTACTGTTTTGGTGTTTGTTGGTAAATGGTGTATAGCAGTAGCCCCTTGGTTTTAAAATCTCCCTGCTGTAAAAAAACCAGTGGCCAGATTTTGTTTGGTTATATTTACAAGTGTCCTCTCACAATCTCTTCGATGAACTTTTTCAATTTGGACATTTTATTCAACCTTTGGGAAAAAAAGCAGTCTTTCTGTGGAGAGCCATTGGTTTTGCTCCAAAATTCATCTAATCTAAATTGAATTTACTTACTTCTAATGTTATTTATACTCAATCCTATGTGATGCACAAGGAGCTTGTTCCATTAAACATAATTTTAAAACTTTATATTAAGTATAATAATTTTTATTTAAACATCATATTATGGGAAGAAAAAAACATACGATATAAAATATCATATATTATTGAATACTTCCATATACATAATATTATATATTTGATTTTGTGGCAAGTCGTCTTCACCACAAATTAAAATTTGAAACTATTTCGGTTAATTTTTCGTTTATGTATGTGGGTGAGGATACATTAATAGTCAATGTCATTTCGTAAGATAAAGGTTAGTATCTGTTTGCTAACCCATTTATATTAATATAAGAAAAATTTAATACATATATTTATTTGTTACTATAGAAAAAATAATAATCTTGTTTATTTTTGTTTACCATATAATACTCAACTTTTGTTTTATTCTAAAAGTTGTTTTCATATAATGTCATTACTACTATTTATAAAAGTTATAGGATCCTTTTTTCATGATAAATTTTTAATGTACATTAATATTATTTATTAATATAACTAATTTAAAAATATGCAAACAAAATAAAAATAAAAATATTGTGTATAAAATATTTGACCTTATATATCATACCTAATAATATTTTGAAAATAAAATTAATCTCTCTTTCCACACAATGAAATTTTTGCCGTGACGCCGCCGCTCTGCTTCCATCTCCGCCGTCAACAAGCTCCCCACTGTCACTTTTAGACAAATTAAGTTAAAAAAATGATTGAGTTAATAATAACTGATTTTTTTCAATCAAATCCATATTCAATCACACATTAGTACTATAAATTTAAATAGATCTTCAGTTCAAAGATAAAGTATACAAAAACAACATGCATGATAGCTGTTGTAGATTGATTTTGATTTTAATTTTTTTTCCTATGACAATTGATATGGAATTACGGATATTANAAAAAAAGAGTTTATCATTAACAAATCAATAAGAGAGTAAGTCAGTACAGATAAGTTCTTTAAGCCAAGAAGGAAAAACATCCACATTCCAAAAGAAAGTGGAGTTTGAAAAAGAAGCAAAATTAGCAAGGGCATGAGCGACATTATTGGCCGATCGACACATATGTTGAAGATGTCTAGACTCCGCCGCTTCGGACATAAGTGCATCAATTTCCTTAGCCCACGACCGGATATAACCAAAAGCCTCTTTAAAGTCGATAACTGCTTGTACCGCCAACAATGAGTACGTGAAAATGAGTATAGGATTTTGATTCAGAATTACGACAATGATTCAACTCAATTTTGATGGCCAAGAGCTCGCCATGAAGTACCGACTCCGGATTACTGACTAGCATTCCAAAGGCAAAAAATAGCTCGGCCTCGATCGTCCCGTGTTATTCCACCAATGCCAAATCTTTTTTCTTTGAAGTTAACACTAGCTTCCACGTCAAGTCGCAATAAATTTTCCGGTGGAAGATGCCACTTGTAGCTTAATTGATTTTCTTGGAAGCGTTGAAAAGACGGAACAGAGTCAGATAAAAAATGAAAGTTTTTTATTATACTTTCTGCTCCAGCCACTAACCTGACACTTTCTTTGGGATTATTACAATGAATCACCGTTTGCCTTTCTTTCTAGATTAACCACGATGACAAAGCAAAAATTTCAAATTCATAAATAGACAAACATTTTTGCATCCAAAGACAAAGGTCCACAGAGGTTTTACCATTTAAGTGAAATCTTAAATGTTATTTACCCGCTTACACTTTTATATATTATTTGATAACTAATTAACTACAATAGCTAGTCCACTTTTTAATTACCCCAACGTATATGAAAAAGAACACACATTTATTTAAACTTGTTTACATAGGGATTAACCATTACAACGCCAGAATCTGGCAACTCATAACTATAATAGATTTACGACATGTCGTAAGGAAAGCCCACTTTCTTCTTCTCATCGAATTCAGGGCCCATTTTTCTTTCTTCCACTCTTTCTTGGCCCATTCACTTGGGCCCTTTTGCCATAGTCGCATTTTCTCCAGCACGTTTCTCGTAGTAATGGTAGGCAGCCGCACTAGAGAGCACCGCCAGCGTTAAGGCCTGTGCATGCATCCTGTAACGCACACAAAGATTAAAATAAAAAATAAAAATAAAAAATTACTAAATTATTAGTTTTGTAAGAAAAACAATATATACTACATATGATGATGGGAACTAATATTTTTATTGAGGAAATGAAATAAACCTGGCATGAATAAGCCTGACACTTGGTTTAAATGTGGTTTTTGTACCCGAATGAGCCATTGAAGCACCTATTGCTGCAGCCCATAATGTTCCTATCACAAAATTAATTAACGGCAACTATTAGTTATTTTGATTTTAACTAAATTGATTTATAATATATGAATACATAAGAAAAATAAAATGAAGCTATATGATTAACCAGAAGTCATGTTGAGTAACTATTGTTTAATATATGAGATTCTAATTAATTTGGTACATAAGAACCTTGTTTGTAAGGGAATTATTTAAATATACATAAAAAGACCCAAAAAAATTATATGTATATTGTATGCAATACCATACCAATGCTGGTGAGCTTGTGTTGAGAGATCCATGACTGCACAGATTCCATTTTCCTTCTCAAATTCTTTATTTTCTTCTTGATTTCTGAATTTCAGTGAAAAAGACACTTAATGGCCAAAAATGAATTGAGACTGAGGAATAGATAGGGGGTAAAAGGCTATATATAGATGGAAAAATATATACATTAAAATAATAAAAAAAAAAATGGAATAAAATTTGGTGTTTGATAAATGTGGTGGTGCCCCTTGGTTTCAAATCTCCGTACCATAAAACTACTGGCTGATTTTTTAATTTTTTTTTAGTCCCTTTCATTTTCAAATTTTCAGTTTTTTATTATGTACTTTTTTGTTTGACATATTTTTGATTTTTTTTGAAAAAATCAGGCACTAAGATGCGACTTGCGAGCCATTGTCGAATTATTCATTTTAATGCTGTAATTAGAATTTAATTTGTCCCAAAGTAATTGTAGTTTTAGAAATTCAAGAAGTAATTTTGTTCCGAATAATTTACCTACCCTAATTTTATACGTTAAACATTAATTAATTTGTCCTGAAGTAGTTAGTTTTAGACATTCAAATCTAGACCTTTAAGTTCTAAAATATACCAAAATGCATGCTCATTTAACCATCCACCTTAGGCATATTAAAATGTGTCCAATTACCACATGTTAAATCTCGTAAATTTTGAACGCAATATATTGTATCTCGTAATATTTATAGAAAGTGAGGTTTTTTCCTATACTTAAGAGATGAAAGATGTGACCTAAGAACATCTTTAGTAAGGAGTTTTCACAAGATTTATAAACCTCACTTTTAGAGGTTTATCACTAATGAAATAGGGTTTGAGGTTTAAATCTATAAATTAAGTTTATGCTCTCAAACTTCCAATAAAGATAATGAGGAATAGCCGGAGGTGGAGCCTCCACATGCCACCTAAATTTTCATT
>BKCP01009404.1:705915-737161 GCA_008636005.1 Striga asiatica | reverse complement strand
GTTTTGTTGTTTTTTGAATTAAATTGATATATAAAATAAAGTAAGTAAATATGTGGAAGTCATTAAAAGAAGGTGTGATGTCTATGTTTTAATAAATCAGATGACTTGACCCGCCCAAATTCGTGTGCAATGATTCACGATACCCGTGTACTACACGTGTAGTTGAAAAGAATTGATACTTATATAAGAAAAATAAAATAAAATAATTATATTCTTATTGTTATATTATAAAAAATAAAGAACTAAAAAAGTGATATTATTTGACATCAAACCGTGTCCTACACTTGATTTGTTAAAAATAATTGTTGTTAAATATATTTATTAAATTATATATGTTCAAAGCAAATGATATCTACATACCATAAATTTGATTTTAAAGTTTGTAGTTTTCTTAAAAGCCTTATTGTATTTTAATGATTTTTTTCTCATATATTAACTTTTAAGTATATTAAAAATTTATAATATTTGATTATTTAAAATATAAATTAATATATACAGATGTAATATTTTCTAAACTTATGAAATATATATATATATATATATATTTAATTATGATATTCATTCGTATTATTATTTACAACATCATAATAACATTCAAACTTTATACGTACTTTATTTAAGTCGATACATAATTTTTTGGATATTTTTCATATTCATTTCTAATTGATACTCAATTTCTACATTTTTTCCGAATCTAAAAAACAATATACTAAAATGGTTTTTTATGGAATAAATTTAATTTTTGTTATTTTATGAACAATAGTTTTATTTGATATTTCTCATTTGGTATGATAAATAAATTCAATTTTTATTTATAAAGACATGTGGAATTATTTATATTATATATGCAATATGGATATCAAATAAAAAATTGTTAAAGATGGTATTTTTATTATATCATATATGAAAAAAAAGTACAAATAAAAAAGTTAATTTTTTTAAAATAAGGAGAATAAATATTTATAATAATTAATATATGAAATAAATAAGAAAAATAAATGCAGTTATAGTAACTAATGAAAAGGAAAGGTAATATACAGTAATTTAAGAAAAAAAAAGATAAAATAATTTTATGGTAATTCCCGAACCTAGTTAAACCAAGCCTGTACATGTGTCAATACAAAGCACATATTTGTGTCAAATAAGCTCTTGAAACATGCGAGTCTGCCATTTAAGTTCAACATATTAGGGAATTATATATAGAGGGATTAATAAGCATATACTACTTCAATATACGCGTCCCATATGTGACAACATTAAAAACAATTTTTTCTCTCAAGAAATTATTTTCAATAGTTATAATTAATTAAAATCTACAAAACACAATTATTTATAAAGAAAATGAGATTGCCATGCTCCAAAGCATAGAACCAACGGTAATTATTAATACCACATAAAATTTTATATATCATAATGAAATTAAATCTATAATGTAGTTTTGTATGAATCTTAAAACACAATATATATATATATATATAATTATCTATATTTTTTATTTATTTTAGAGAACATCTTATAAATATTTAAATCTAGTATGGTGTAATAGTTATCTTTCAAGTGGATAAATATTAATATCTCACCAGTTTAGTTTTAAACTTTTGAATGCATTTCTGATGACATGCCTATAAAATATTGGAAAAGGAAAGAACAAAAAAGAAACAAAACCTTATGGACTTCTCTAACAGATCAACTTTTCTGGGCTTCTCTCAGATCAAATTTGAATGTTACGAGGGCTTTGTATTTTGCCACTGAACTTCCTGAAGCCCAATCCATATTATTATAGCACTTCACTAATTCATAAAATTGTTGAGCTTTATATTCTTACTAATACAATACTCGTATACTACACCGTACTTAAATATATTAATATTTGTACAATGAAAACTAAAATAATTTATATTTTTATTGTAAAATTATGTATGATGAATATATAAATAAATAACTAACAAAATGAACAGTATTGCAAATTGGGACTGAATATTAAGATAAGCATATTGATCCGTTTCATTTACATCCTTAGATGTAAGAGAGCAAAATAAACAAATTCTGTCCTTAATTACTGAATAGTTAGTCATACTTAGTACTTTAACAAAGTTATACGTTTATAATATTTGATATCATACTTTTATTTATGATATTAATATAAGTGATAATTGAGTAGAAATTATGCAAATTGTAGTATTAGCAACCAAATAAATTTCTAGATATTACCATTATTTTATCTAGCACATAATTCTTGTGTGAAGCAACTAAGTATCCGTCATATTATTAGAAAAGAAGTTGAACATTTATTTTATTAAATGACATACTTATGTGTATATTATTTTTTTAAATATAATAATTTTGCAATGAAAACATGCATATAAAAAATATTGACCTAATGATTAGTTAATCTCCAAACAATACTTTTTCAACTGTCACAAAGGTTTATAGTAAAATAACAAATGCAAAGATAAAATATAGCCAAATTTTATAGAAATATGAATAATAGTAAGTTTGTCTTGTGAAATGACACACACTTAATTTTACTCTCATATTTTTCAATTAAAGCTAATGTATAGTTTCTGACATCGAAACCATTTGTAGAATTTCAAAAATCGATTGTAGAATAATTCAAGACATTGTTTATGTGTTCCATAATCCATTCTTTGAATTCCAAAAGTTAATTATAGAATTCAAGATATCATTTAAAATTCCAAGAAAACATTTCCGGAACTCTAGAAATAGTTTGAGTGAAAAAATATGGAGGGGATATCTTTTACAAATAAAATGACATGTTACCACTTTTCAAAAAATATATATATGTATATAGCCTCCCTTACATCCCATTCAATAGTTCAAACTTCAAAGTCGATATATATGAAGAAAAAGATTCTATTTTTATTCTCTCCTCTCACTTATTCATTCATTTATATGAACAAACATCAGAGAATGTCATACGTACATTGATGACGTTATGGGCATATATGATATATACAACATTTTTAAGGACATAAGAATTAAATACAATAAAAATTGGGACAAAAAGATTCTATTTGAGATTTTTCTTTTTTTCAGAACTTATACAAAGCGGTCCAACCCGGACCCAAACAAAACTATCCCTGAGCCTCCCCACTTCGGATTAATTATTTTTAATTAATTCGGGTCGTGCGTCATGGACCCGTTTGCCAACCCATTTTTTAAGGCATTTAATTTTAATGGCCTTACGCATACCCCACGCCACTTTTAGAAAGGGCTGTATGACTATCGATACTGGACAAAAATTATTGATGGCCCAATTAGCTATTTTCACCATATTTGAGGAAAAACGCATTTAGGGTTGAATTAGACAATTTTTGCATTACATCAATAATAGTTGATCTGATGATCCGACCTGGACCAATACTTAGAAAACCTACTTGGGATCGGCTATGGTCAGATACCCCTCGTACCTACCTAACATCAGATACCCCCTTATATGACCATTAGATTGATTAAAAAATTAATATCAACCATTAGATCAAGGTACGAGGTTGGTACAAGACAATGAAAATTCTTTTTGCCTCGTACCAAGCTCGTACCAATCTCGTACCCACTTCTATATGTAAAAAACCTATAATACCCTTATGTCATAAAAAATAAAAAAAAATATAAAATTATAATTGTATTTATTTTTAAGCCCTTACATGTATGTATTATTTATATAACAATCCTTCATATACAAATAATATATCATCACAACCTTAACATTTATCAAAATAATTTTCCAACACAGTTGTTCTTCGACCTTTTTTTTTTCTCCTCGTCTCCCTCCTCTGTTCGTCGTTGAATCGAAGAACATTACCAATCTACATATCTATATGTTCAAACGATTCGCGATGGTCAATCTGACAATATCCATATATGATTGCAAATCAGACATTACCGATTCATTTGTTTGCCGAGATACTTTGAATCCAGGTACATTTCGAATGCCGTTTGTGTCTCCGTGATTTGTTACTCGAAATTTAAAGACAATCGACAATGTTTGTATAGATATCTGAAATTAAATTCATGGTTCTTAAATGTATTGTCTGATGTTGTTATTCAATTCAAGATTGTTGACCTTGATCTCGTTTTTTGATACTAAATGTAGGTTAAATGGTTTAGGCTGCAAATATTTGTATTCTTGTAATCGATTATTTTGAATAATGACCTGATGTGATGAGGTGAATTTGTTAAACGAGAATACATTGTACTTTTGGTGAATCCTTAATAAGAACATTACATGTTTGATGAAACGATTCAATAATGTCTTTGAGTGTGTTATTTCGATGTTAATGTCCAGTAGATGTATCTGTAATTTAGGCAAGGAAAACGAAAAAGAAGAAAGACATAAACCATGGATGTTTTTCAATTGCCTAAGACAAAACGGAGTCACTTTAATTACATTAGCCAAGGATCGAAAGGTGAAAACAATGTATCGAAAACATATTCTGTTTGGTGTTATGACGTTTCTCGTATTTGAGCGCATGGACCATGAGTGGTAGATCTATCTTGCCTTTCGACGAATCCATGCCACCTTTGTGGATGGCATAAATATTTGGTTGAATCTGAAGGAATCAAACCTTCGCTTCTGTTTGAAGCAAACATGGCAGATGTACAATCTACTGAAAGAACGATATCGAACAATGAAGTGGCTGTTGGAGCATGAGGATGTCTTTCACGACCCTTACATTTTTACCATGGATGTACCTTTTTGGGTTGAAGATGTTGCCAGTGAGGTAACAAAATGAAAAATTGGGTCGTCATCTTCTGTGTATCAGACAACATTGTAGTGTCATCTAACAATTTATTGTTGCATTTATTCCATTGTGCAGGATTATCTATTAGTTCGACAGACCTGATCCGAAGTGGGAGTTACTTGTGGCGATCTTCCTACCATTAGGATACTTGTTGGAGTATACTAATGTAGTGAAGCATAAAAAAGAACCCTAATGACAACTATTCCGATTCCGATACAACAATAACAGAATCTTGGTCACAGTAACGTGTATGGTTTTCAGGTTTATCTTCGTCATCATTAGATCAATATAATGTTGTGTATATTTTGTATTATGTTACCTTGGAAGTATGAATTCTGGTGGCTTTTTTGACTTGTGTACATTTTTGTTATATGAAACTTGTTTGTTGCTTTGGAAGTATGTATTCGAATGGTTTTTTTGACTTGTGCACAATTTGTCATTGCAAAAACTGTATTCATTTCTCCAGTTTATGGTATTCATCAACGACTTATGTACATTTGGTTATGTAATTTATGGTTTATTCTACCCCTGCTATTGATTTGGTAGGTCAGACTTGTTTAATATCCTCGTTTAATGATTTTGGACGTGTGTTAATTTTCTTATCTGAACTTGTTTAATATCATATGTTAATGATGTATGAATATTGTACAACTATTAAAATAATTCAACATTCACACAATTCAATGGTCCCGTACATTGTGGACTCTCATATATACAAACAAAAAATTAATGATGATGTATGACTATTGTATACAATTTAAATATATACCATATATTTGCAATACTAGATGACTTAAAACAGATGACCAATCATCCGCCTGAAAACAGTACAAAAACAAGAACTCGCCTACACGACCACAGAGGCCACAAGACAGAAGACACCAGCAAACAGAAAGAACAAATACAAGAAGATGTAGAAAACAGAAATTAGGGGAAAATAGCAAAAACACATCCCCAATTAAATTATACGTTCCTACTTAAATTGTTGAAAACACATCTGATCATCGTCAGCAAAACACATCCCTAATTGTTCAATAACAGCAATAACAACAACTTATACTTTCCTACTTAAATTGTTCAACCATCTGACCATCTTCAACAAAACAACACAAAAAGAAATGTATGTTCTAACATCCACACATCCTGAGTTAAATTACATTGTTCAAAAATCTACGTCAAACACCAAATCATCATGCTGAACTTCTACTTTCCTAAAAATTATATTTCTTCCCTGAACTATCTTACCATATTGGATGAAAGACTTCAGCCCTGTGAAGATGTGTTTGTTGCCTTCCTTCTTCACTTCGACGATCCACTGGTTGCCCCCATGACGAATACGAGCAGATTGGACTTCATCATATTTGCACATCAACACTTGATTCCAGTATGTAGATGGAATTGTCTGTGTGATAATGCATTTTTAAAAGTATTTATTACTAATTGAACAATATTTTTTAGAATAATACATGTAAGAAATGTAAGGGTAGAATAATAAAAATTTGATACTTGCAAGTACATATATTTTACCTGCCGGCCACGGGTAACAAGAGTGACGGAAGCCTGTATACGGAACCCACCAACATCAGGTTCCTCTTCCATCCCATCCACTGCCTCATCATCTAGATTGCACGGTCCCAAAACAGTTCGAAGGGCTCTTCGAGAACATGTAAGGTCAAAATGGTTGACAATGAACCTGTTTGGGCATGTCGATTGTACTCTATTAGAGTTTTATAGTCATTAAAATAATTACCGTTTTACACCAAAAAAAACATACAACCTGTCTGGGCCTCCAAGTTCGAAAATTAGAATGTGATGGCTTCCAACAGCATTTTCCCTCGCAAAGTCCTCCCATCCATCGGCAAACCCAATCTTCGTTCCAAGCCGCTTAATTACAACCGGCCAACTGAATGCATCATCCCCTTCACTGTTATGTAAGGTGCATTCAATTGGAAGCAAATGTTCGATAGTGTGGCTAATCATAGGGGGGATAGCCTAAGAAAAAAGCCGATGTCATGTTAGATACACAATTCCTTTATAAAGAAACACAAGTATAATATTTAGGTAATAAAAGGCAAGCTGTACTTAGTAAAAATGTATAACTGATAGTGTACACATACCAACAGATCTTAGATAAATGAAGCACGAAACATAACTCTTACCAGATGATTCGGGCTGTTGGGAAATCTGTTAATTAACATAAATCTGTTAACTTCTAACAATTTCGGGCCACTGCGGTCAGACTCTTCGGGCACATGATACCGGCTAATTAACCGATTCTTCTGTGTCCAGCTATTATCAAAATGGTAAAACTCAAAGTTGTTTGGTTTTACTAATTTGAAAACCACAAAATCAGCCCATTTCATTCCGTTCTGAAGCTTCAAATCATACCATCCCTCTGTCAAACAAATCCTATTATCAAATTTTTCCACTTTGATATCCCATTTTCTTCCAGAATGTAGAAAGTCGCTATGAAAGGTACATTTGATGGGCAGAAGCCCCTCAAAGTATCGATCCACTGCAGTGGGAAGAGCCTAGTGTTCACAATATTAATATCAGAAAAATCTATGTAAACAAAAAATTAGGGTAAGAAAATGTAGGGTTTTAAATAACAAATTACACAAAATACACTAAAATATTTACCAGAAATTCAGCGTCTTGGTCAATAATGACTTTGATAAATGTATTCACTTCTGAAATTGTCATTGACATTATCCGAACAGTTGATCTTCAGCCGTTTCTGTCGAAAAATGTTAGAGAAGAAGCAATAAAGAAGTCGTGTTGTCGAGCGAGATATGTATATGGTGTACTTGTCAATGAGAGAACTGGCCAATTTGAGTCAATCGGTGCCAATGTTTTGGGCCCTTCAAAAGAAGGCCCACTTGGAATTAAAAATTCTAAGGATGTTAGGGTTTTGCAATTAAGATTTGATGAAGGTGTTATGTCAATTGTGACAATAAAAAAATTGCTTTTACAATATAGCTAGTTGGGCTGTGGTATTAATCTCACCGGTTAATGAATTTGTCCACATTTTCTTATAATCAACTCGTTTAATCACTAATCTCATAGGTTAATCATTTATTGGACCTTTTTTAGAATGTGTTCATATATTATATGCACATATAAAAATGAACTTTTGTACCCAAAAAAAAAAAAAAACAACTTTGTCCCTCTTATTACAAAGCATACATTTTTTTTTTTCTGGCCCTTACACAATACATTAAAAACATTCAATGTGCTGAAGTCCATTTCTACTGAGTTCCTAATGGAAAGCAAAAGTCCTCGTCAATTGCACGTCCACCTTGAGACTGTGACAGTTGGCCACTCGGTTTATTTGATTGACAGGTAGTCGTTTTATGCCCGAGTTTACTGCAACGACGAAGTCCAGTGTCATATAATAAAAAACACATCAAACACATCAACGTTCCCACTCAGTTAAAATAACCAATTTCAAATGTAAGTTAATAATAACACATACCCGCATGATTTGCACTTTTGCTTTTTTGCTGGTGGTGCCCCTCTAGACCTAGCCTTAGGTGGGTCGCTTGAGTTTCTACATTGCTTAGAGCCTCGTACTGGATCCTTCACAACTTGTGATCCTTTATCAATATCATCAGTCGATATTACATTCTCTTTTTCTTCTTTCTCCTTAATTTTATCCGCAGCACGTCGAACTTTCTTGATACACCTTGAAGTTTCTGAATCAGTATGTGACGCCTTCATACACATGTCAACCGATTCCTTATACAGTTCGAAATACCTTCTATGTTGTGGATCAGCAGATGCAGGTATGTAGTGAAATTTTTCTCTAAGATCTTTACCCGCCATTGTCGTCCACCTGTCACATATGCATTCGGTTGGCACTTTTTGAAGCTGCAAGTACTTAAAAGCAGTGATAAGATGACTGCATGGCAATCCTTCCGTTTCCAACATTTTACATGGACACTCGAACTTCCCTTCACTCAAATTTATGCGGACCGCCAACTTTCTTCGGTCTGTTGAACCATATTTTTCCACCGTAAAGACATGTGAGTCTCCTTCCATCTCATTCGCTAGTACAAGATTAGTCTGGTCGTTTTCTATCTCCTTACGAACTTTTTCAAAGACTGAGCGTGTATAGATTCGGGATAGTTGTACCTGAATATTGTTTAGTGGTGCTGCAAAGGGAATGTCCAGTGGGTTAATCTCCGAATCTTCCTGTTTCTGAAAAAAAGTCTCACGCAAGGATGACACGATACGAATGAAACATTTTAGGAGCTCTGTAATCGTCCTTCCCGATGTGCCTCCATTTTTGAATAGCGCATTCAATGATTCTGCTCGTTGTGTTGTCCGTGTCATCCCCATGAAGTTCCCTCGAAGATAGGCATCGCACCATTGATGTCTTCTTTTGAAAGTTTCTTTCACCCACGGATTATCCGCCACACCATGTTTCACCGTTTCCATTTCCCATTCCGTTTCAAATTCCGCAGTTGTACACGTTTTCTTTACGAAATTCCCAAAGACTTTGCAAAAGTCATGGACCTTCACTCGTTGGACACAATTTCTCTCGAGATGCCATGCACATAGTCTGTGTTTAGTAGTATCAGGTAAGACCTTTTTTATCGCATGTCGCATTGCCTCATCTTGATCAGTCACCACTGTTTTAGGACTCTTCCCTTTCATTGCCGCAACAAACGTCGTTAACAACCAGACGTATGATTCGGATGTCTCATTATGCAGTAATGCCCCACCAAATATCGTGGTATTTAGGTGGTTATCTATCCCCGAAAATATAACCAGTGGGAATTTGTACGTGTTTGTTTTGTACGTGCTGTCGAAAATGAGAAGATCGCCAAATCGCTCATATGATGCCTGGGAAAATCCGTCGCACCAAAAAATCTTGGTTAATCTCCCTTCTTCGTCACAAGTGGTTTCAACAACAAACTCAGGATCGCTCGTCCTCACTCCTTCAAGCATAGCAACAGCAGTATTGAAATCACCGTTGCGCATTGTATCATTCCTCTGCTTGTTTAGGTAGTTGTAAGCATTTTTTTTTTTGTAATGTATGCTTGTAGGATCACCAGACATAGTTCCAATGTAATTCAACGTCTGATAAGTCCGAATGCCGGCATCATTCATAGTCGTCAACAGCGTTTTTTCAGATTCCGTCATTTGTCTGCAAGATATACTTAGATCGATTATATGCATAACAATTAAAAATATTAAAAATTTTATGTTTGGTGCATAATAATTTTGTTACCTATTACACTTAAGAAGATGTGCTGTTTCCAAAGTCGCAAGAGGATGATTGTGTGACGTTTGAAAATGTGTTATCCGGTACACTCCGCCACTGATATCATGTGCAACACGGAACCCAGCTTTGCAACCACATCTCATGTTTGGTCTCTCCTTTCTAATTAGTTGTTTTCCCTCTGAATCTTGACGTCTAATTCCTGCCCGTGAACACTCCCATTGCCTATTCTTTACGAACCCCGTCTTTGTAGTCTTGCGGCTACATCTTCGTACATCGAAGCCTGTATTCTTAGCGTAATTGATGTACCATTTTTCAGCATCATCATCCGATGTAAAACTGATGTTGGTGATTGGATCATCGAAAGTTTCAGTGTCGTGATTAGAACCCATTTCATCGCGCATTGGATCATCGACAGATTTGTGATCATGATTCCTAGCCTTTTCATCGGTCAGTTTTGTTGGGTTCACACCTGTTTCTTCGTCATTGTCCATTGAACTATATCATGTGGATTAATTAAACAAAAGTTAGCATAAAATATGCAGATCGAAATATTACACAGATCTAAACACAGTATAAATTATTACCAGATGAACTTGGCGTATTCAGATGAACGGTCTCCGATGAGCAGAGTCGCAATAAACTTTATCACTCTCTGGTTGTGTTTACACAATGTGAAAATGGTTGTTCACGAATTTAGGACGTGATTTAGTGGATCAGTTATTTGTTATAGATATTTGTTTTTCCCTTTCTAGTCTCTTAATTAAATAAAACATATTGTCTATCCCCCAAATATCGGTGTCGATTTAGTGGGTTGTTATAACCAAAAAAAAAAAAGGTATGTTAATCATCATGCCAAAAATTGATATTCCTCCATAATTATAGCACATAATATAATTTAATGTAGTGTTTACAATTAATTGCAATTTTTATTTATTAGGTCATTAATTATAATAATGACTTTATCGTTTGCGCCTATTTTTATTTGTAAAATACAAGTCCAATTTGAAATGGATTGTAATTATTTTTACATAAATCTGCAAAAATGTTGAATAATTAATTACATGTAGTATTTTTTGGTTTCATGTAATTAAATAGTAATTTAAACTGAAAATGTAATTTGTAAATTTACAAAATAAAAAAATGAAAAACTTTAATAATTGAATTTTAAAATAAATCAGTATTTCAAAATTGGTTAATAAATATACTTTTAACTTAAATCACGATTATAAATTTGTCACGAAGTTGATATAATCTGACAGTAGCCGTGTACGACTGTAGGAGCCAACAAGTACGAACGTCCCTAATGTACTAAAACCACTATTCAAACGTGATTCGTAATGTTTAAATTCCGATGTTAACCGTGTATCCGTGCTATATTTTCCAACTACTAGTACAGTACCCGTGCGATGCACTGGGCTTTATTATTTTCCGGATGTATTATTTTCCGTTCTAACACTGGGGGCCTTATAAATACATATTCTCTTTTAGTTTTCATTTAATCGATACATTAAATTAATTTTAGGTGTTTTGCACGAAACAAAATATGGATTGTAATTTTAGGGTTTTTATTTTCGATTTTTATAGTTTTATGTTCGAATGTTTTGGTTTTTACAATTAATCAAAAGAATCCTTCTAAGGACAGCGTGCGCCGGTAGATTTTGTTAATTTTAGTTGTTTTGGGTTAGAAAAAAAATGTGAAATTTTCAGTTTTAAGGTTTTTATGTTCAATTTTTGTACTTTTATGTTCGGATTTTTTTGGGTGTTTACGATTAGTAAAAAAAAAACTCTTAGAATTTGAGTATGTTCGGTAGATTTGTTATTTTTTTATCGGCAAAATTATTTTGTTACACAAAATTTTTTGACATTCAAATGATATTTTTCTTTTAAAACTCAACTCGGCTGAAAACATACAAATCTGACAATTAATTATGTGATATCATTGATTTTAAAACTCAACTCCGTAGATTTGCAAGTTTTTTTTTCCCAAATTAATGAATGTTGATAGCAATTAATTTTAAAATGAATTGGTATTGAAATAAAACTCAAGTTTTTAAAAACATTATTTGTACCAAATTAATTGCATTTAATTTTTATACTTTATAAACAATTTGATAAAATGATTGCATTTAATTTTTACTTTATAAATTTTATTTAAATAATCTTTACCCCTTTTGTTTTCAAGCTTTTTTGGCCTTTTATACCGTAATGGAATCCAACACCTTAGTACGAATTTATTTGCTACAACCTAGGAATACAGAACACCATGTATTGATATCATAAGGATAGGCAAACAAAAGATCCTTATCATTAATAATATTTTTTAACCATACAGACATCTACTGAATAAATCATAAAAACACACCAGCATATGAAAAGTTCCCGGTCCAAATCAGGTAAAACCTTAAAAACAGAAAACAAAACAACTTAATTCAACGGCATCAATCTTCGTCTGCGAAATCCCACGGCGTCTTCGGCTTCTTAAGCTCTGCCAGGTATATCTCATACAGTCGCACAAGTTCTGGGAATTCCTTGATCGTCTTCGGATTCTGTTCGCCAGGGTAATCCTCCAAATGCTCCATCTGTTCAAAAATTGCCTTCAGCACGGCCCACTTTGGTTCCGGTTTATCAACCACGTACTCAGCAAGTGCCCAATGCTTCACATACAAAAAAAAAATATAAAGAAATTAAGCGCTCATAAAAAATACACACCACTTCTACACAGACTAGACTAATTATACACAGCTTTCTTAATCATTTACCTTTAATGCTACATTCTTCACAAGTTCTGGTACATCAACGGTACTGTTGAAAGGGTCGTGAAATACACCCGGTTGCTCCAATAGCCACTTGAAGGTCTGGTACCTCTCCTTCAGGACATAGTACATTCGATAACTATCCTTCACCGTAAACCAGGCTCTTGTCTCGTCAACAAAAGACTTGTGGATCTGATGAAAAAAATACCTTATGTCATCCTCATCCCTTATTTGCTCGAAAATCACAAATCGTTTGAGGATGCGGCAAAAGGCATCCTCTACCCAATCATCACTGCGATATTCTTTCATTTCGTTTCTCACGAATTCGAAGTGTTCGACTCGGGTATTTGGCGTTAAAAAAGCCATTATTTTGTAACTTAGTGAGAGATTTTTTTTCTAATAATTGCCGCAGAGTTATTTGGACATATTTATAATGGCAGAATTAAGATGTGAAGAGGCGTGAAAAGTGAATGTTGGGGTAATGTAAAGACGGTTGAGTTGACGGTTCGGATGATGAGAATAAGTTGTAGTGTTGGACAAGGTATCTGTTAGGCAATTATGTGATCTGTCTGGTTTGATATTGAAAGGTCTTTTACGTTGACAGGAGTAGTTGACAAGTTCAAGACGTTCACTTCTTTCCTATTATTACGGATGGAATATACACTAGTCTTAAATACAAGCAATTAATTAGGCATGTATAGATTTATTAAAATCACCTGTTTCTGCATAATTATATATACACGATTTATATATAGACGATATTGAATCATATATACTAAAAAAACAATTTACATATCGATGATTTGGACTGGATATTTTGGAAATTTATGTGTCGATAAACGGATTTAACCAACATAATAAAGGTAAAAAGTACAGTGAAGATTGCAGAAAATATGATTTTTATTGAAAATATTGAAGTCGGTTATAGAATTGGGAAGTCGTTTTTTTCGTGTACATCAAGTCGGTAACAGAGAAAACCGAGATAAATATATGCGTTTTTATATCTTTTTTGCCGAATCCTCGTATCGTCTTTAATACGGCTTTTTATAGTTATGATTGGCACACCTCCCAAGATAAATTGGCTTTATTTAACAAGGATTTGACGGCTTAGGGGCGGCAATGACGTAGGCAAGCTTTTTAGGTAATGATGAGCATGGGCGCTCCTCTATATGTGTGGCAAGCGTCACTTCTGTCGGGTTGAAATCGGTGTGATTCGCGACGTCGACTTTTCGATAGAATTTTAGTCTTCCGTGACTTCCGATAAGGTGCTCTATAACCGATGTGGTTGGAATCTACTGTTTGTCTTTGGACGTAGTTTGCGAACCAAGGTGATATTTCCGAGGTGCCAATCATTTCAAAATTTATTGCCAAAGATCCGGTTCGCCGTTTGGCCTTTATGAAATCTTCAATCTATCCTTTGTCACAATGTATTTAATCCTGATATCAACATTATGTATTTTAATTATACTCACAGCGAAGTATATGTATTTTAATTATAAATATTTAAATAACAAAACGAACCTACTAAAAAGTAGAAACAGACAACGAAATAATGTAGTCAGTCATAGTTTAATTTTAATTATTATTTTTAATTAAATACATCTTAATTAGAACAACTATATATGAATTTCTTATTCTTTACTTAAATGATAGATATCGAAATTTCAAATGATATAATATAAAATTAACCGATACATATTGCACTATTCAACTTAAGATTTTACATTTTCAAGCTTTTTATGTAAAATTTATGATCAGCAGTTAAGGTTTTAGTTGACATTTGATATTACGACACTAATCCCAAAAAATATCAGTTTTCAAATCTTACATTATTTAAATACGCTATAAGCTAGCTTATCAGTTATCAGCTAGCTTATCAACTAATTTTACCAAACAATAGTCAATTCGGTTCGATTTATATTTAAATATGTTGATGTAATATTTCTTAATTCACTACCCGTGTAGTACACGGGTGTTGCAGTTGTACTAATGCATTTCGATTTCTCGAAACATTCGTTAACGACATAAAGCCAAATATATTTTTCTCAAATTTTTTAAATTAATTACAATCAAATAATATGACAAATATATATTTATTAAAACTAAAATCACGTGGGTAGGTATATATATTTATATATATATTACATTATTATATAACTATTTTTTAATAACATCATTATTATATTACTTTATTAATTAAAACAATAAATATTACAAGTTAGGAATATTTATATATATATATATATATTGACCACATTATTTGTTGCAATATACAAGGTATACAGATGATAATGTCGAAATATCTAATCATGTAATACTATCACACATGAATCTTGACCATGTATAGCATTAAATTCAAATTTCCTAAATTATGATTTCATTAATTATCGGTCCCAAATTTATTGTTAAACCAATATTTTAATTTATTGTTAAACAAATATTTTTTGTCCATAATACAGTAGTTCTTTAATATTTAAGTATAAAAAATTTATGGTAAGTGCGATATTGCAGATTTGAACAATATTTTTTGTCTATAATACAGTAGTCCTATAATAAAATAAGTATAAAATATTTATGGCAAGTGCGATATTGCAGATATTTAGTCAATAACGTATCACCTAAAAATCTCAACTGACTATTCCATGTCGTAGTTATCTTGTGTGAACCTCCCATCTACTAACATCACAACAGATTATATTACCTCCACGTTCGTTGTATAACCGGCATCAACATTTCCATGTCGTAGTTATCTTGTGTGAACCTCCCATCTACTAACATCACAACACATTATATTACCTCCACGTTCGTTGTATAACCGGCATCAACATTATCAAAGTGATCGGCGCATTATTTGCCACAATATGTCTGGTATTGCTGAGGTAAAAAAGCCTAAATCTTGAATATTCCATCCATAGTTATTGCTTTCGTTATGAATATTGTTTCTCGTATATGTTTTAAATCTTGATTGTTATACATTCATACATCTCGTAGAATTCTCCGGCGAATACAAAAAGAAGTAGGAGAGAATCAACTCATTCACCAAGATTTTCTATTGATGACGCAAACCTGCTGCATCGGACCAAACTCAAGACAATAGTGGAAATCAATAACAACATGAAATCAAGTCAGCGCCGTGAACTTGAAAAGATAGGATTTGGGACGTTTCCTCGTCTTACTGTGTCCCAGATTGATTCTAAATTAGTGAGTATGATTATAAAAAATTATGACAATAAATCCCGGAGTATAAACGTCGGTGGTGTTTCAATACCTCTATCACTAGAAGTTGTTGAGTCACATTTTGGTTTGTCGAGGGACGGTATGATACTTCCGAAGAATATTGATGAGGGTAAAAAGAAGTATAAAAGTTTATTTGCCGATAAAAATGGGAAAATGATGGTGTATTCTGAGCTGCATAAACTTGTTTCAAAGTGCGAGACAACCGGACCTGAATTCGTCGTACCCTATTTGATGCTACTGTTTGCGACAGTGTTGTTTCCACGAACTAAGGATAAGTTGTCTATAGATTATGAGTATCTAGACTACTTGGATGATTTGAATGCAGTACAAGAATACAATTGGTGTGAAATAATTCTGCGTAGGCTTGATTTAGGCGCAAAGGCCGTGCAATCACGCAAATACTCTTATGTCACGGGTTGCATTTTATTGTTGCAGGTAATAATTTTTTTAACATGGCTGATATATTTTGAAATTATTTACAGATCTATGTGAAATTTAATTTTAAACAACTACAGGTGGTTTTCATCAGTTATGTGACGACAATTTACCCTTGCAAGCAATTGCATTCTGGATCCCCATATTTAGAGCAGTGGACCCAACAAGACATGAGTAGAACCATTACGGTGTTTAAACAAATGGGCGGCTATGAAGAAAAATTTGTAAGTATGATTTTTGGACGTCAATGATTTGTTTTTCTTATTGGCTTAATGCACTATACATTGTTATAAATCATATACAGCTAAATTTAATAAACTTACACCATTTGAATAAGTACATACGTTTTTATGCAGGCCTGGAAAATTCGTCATCAGTTGGATGAAATGACGATGGATGAGGCTGTGTCGAAGGATAAAGTGCCGATTGAATCAAATATGAAAGCTGATTTCACAGACAAGCTCATTGACCAACTAACCTTAGTTAGTCATGGGGTGTCCGCTATAATCACTTTGCTGAGAGACAATAAGCCCAGACTAGTTGCAACTCCAGAAGATGAAAACATGTCCGAATCAGTCAAAGGACACAATGATGAAAAGGAGCAGGCAATACATACGGCTGCAAAAGAGTCACTGCTTAAAGGGAAAAATGATAAAAAAGAAAAGGCAGAGCATACGCCTGCAAGAGAGTCACCGCATACGCCTGCAAGAGAGTCACACATTGATAAGAAAGAAAAGGCAGAGCATACGCCTGCCTTTGAGTCACCGCTTACAGGACAAAATGATACCAAAGAAAAGGCAGAGTATATGCCTGCAAGAGAGTCACCGCTTAAACGGAATATTGCCGCAGAAAGGTTTCAGCGTACAGTCAAACCCAACAAGTTGGATTTTCATGCATTGTCAGAAGGATCAGGCTCTCCAGAAGCAACCACCAACACGGGAATAGACGTGTTCGACTATTTTCGATATATTACATTTCGTGACGAAGAAGTGTCCAATTACGTTTTCAACGCTGCCTTGGATCTTACGTAAGATAACGACGCTATGGCAAAATGAAAATTAATGTGTTGTTTAAACATTTTAATCCTTACTTTTTGGTGGCCAATTGTATATTAATTGCAAAATTGTCGAACAACTATTTTTCCCAGGAAGATATTGCTCAAGTATCACGGATGGAATGTGTCAAGGGCTGAGTTGCTAAGTGCTAAATACCCGCACTGGTTTTCAAGTCCTGTGAGATAATATAATCCATCAATTAACTTTATTTATCATCGTTTTTTACTTTTAATTTTGACTTTCTTGGTTGTTGTCTCAATCCTTATTTTTGTAGGTCATTGATTTTGTCGCTGTACATGCATCATTGAATCCTAATTATGAAGCAGTGATGAAACGGCCCCCGACAGGACGCATAAAACGCCATTGGGTTTTACCGGCAACATTCACCATGAGAAACTTAAAAATATTAACATCCTAATAACGTTTTAAGTATCATACCATATATTCAATGACCCTATATGTGAAATGCAGGGAATGGCTATGTCATCGCACAGTGACAAATCGATTCAATCTATGTTCTTCCAACATGGACTATTTACTGATCGTGCGGACGAATGCTTAAGTATAACTTTGCCTATATCGGATTCGAATATGCACTGGTTCATATGCGTTGTTGATATTCGAACATCGGTTATACGAATCTGCGATACCTTGCTTTCGGGACCAACAAATGCGGGGAGGTTGGAAAAAGCAAAAAAAGTGGTAACCTCCTTGTTTTGATATTTATGAATTTCAAACGGCCTTATGGTTTATTTTTAATTTTTTTTACCGTGATTGGATGTAATTGTTAATATTTTATTATTCCTCATCAGATAAGCCGACTGGAGCGGATTGTCTCTTTATGGGATGATGATGGGTTTCTCGCTAAAAATATTGCAACGACGTTCAAGTGTGTGTTCGACCTAAGTGTTCCACAACAACTCAATGGGTACGGACATCATCATTGTATAACTATATACGGACATTGAATTATAATCCTTACTTACGTGTTGATTTTATCTAACTTATAATTAATTATTCGGCAGATACGATTGCGGTCTGTATGTTTGCCTTCAGATGTTATGTCGTTCCAATTCGATAACAGAGATTAATTGGCGTGTACTTACGGAGGTAATTACAAGTTTGCAGGTATAATTGATGTGCATAGTACAATCACAATTATTTATAAGTTAATTATTTTTGCAAACAGGATGAGTCTAAGGAAGCAAGGGAAAGGTTGATTGTCACGATGTACACAGCACAATACAACGAGAAGTAAGACATTTCCGTATATGTTTGTACATAATCTACACTGTATTAGCTTTCATGGGTAGTTTAAAATCATATTTTAAATTCGTTTAACATTCACATTTAAATGTTCTTTAATAATGTATTATTCTATGTTTGTAGGGTTATGATTGGTTTCTGCGTTAAGGGTAGGAATTCATGTAATAAAGTCTACAGTGGTGCCTGCTTTGACTCGAGACACATAACTTTTGATACACTATCCAGCCTAGTGAAGTATGCCAGTATCCGCCCATCAGTCAAAGATTCAGTGCCTATTTACGCAGGTTGTCAGCTCGGACAGAACTCGAGTTATGACATTCCAATAAGAACGACTGATGAATTACGGAAATATGTAGCGAGTTATATGGACAGTGGTCAGTCTGCAGTTGATATTGAGATTGACTGGGAAAATTAGTTGTTCGTATTTTTTGGACCGATATTGTTTAGTTTATTCTGCACCAATCATCGTATTTTTTGGAATTTAAATGTACCAAACACTATTTTCTACTATTTGGTTTTTTGAGTACTGATTGCTGTTGCAGAATAAATGAATTAGTTATTTCAACAATATTTATTACTAATCCCATGTATCTATATATATATGGGGATATATTTGTATTTAAATATCAAACATTATAAAACCGATGACCAATAAATCAAATATTGATAACAAAATGTTGTTGAAGATTATTTAATTCCACACGTATGTCCCGCACATGACTTTGAAAGTCATGATGATATTCTGAGGAACGTCTTTAACAAAATATTTTTGCTTCTCACTTCGTTTTGTCATTAAGCACTAAAAGTCTAAAACCTACCCACAATTGTAATGATGAGTATCGTTTATTGAGGAGGTGGGGATGGTGGTTGCGTGTTCGGTTTACAAAATATGGATTGGCACTATAAACAACACTGCACATAGATTTATCCTACAATCCTTTCTTGGTTTTTCTTTTTTCGGCCAATTTCATTATTTCGTACCTTTACTACGGCCATGACGAACAACGACGATGATGTACTAAAAATGGCGGCAATCTTTCGCAACCCAGGATGGAGCGAGCAGGACGTCTTGGAGTGTTACAAACTCTTCTTTGAAAAGGCTCTCGCATTGCCCGACATTCACAATTTTAAGGTGTTCAACTCAATATGGTCTCCACTGGCGCAAGATCTGTCGGAAGTATTGGGCAGGTCTGTAGATAACCGGGCTGTTAGAGAACAAGTTCAGCGGCTAAGGAACCACTACAACCTTTTCACGAAGTTTCTCCAGAGAACACGCTCAAAAGTCGATTCAAAAACTGGCGAGGTTAGGGTGAACAACTTCTATCGGTTCTACGCGTGGCCCGAGGTGAATTATTTATATATTTACATTAACTAGCTATGTACAGTCAATACAATCAATTACATTATATATTAATCGCTTATGTATTTTTTCCTGAAAAAACAATAAAGGAAAACACTATTGAACGATTTCTCCGAACAACTGGCTTCAAGTGGCACAGCGAATGCATGCTGGTATTTGAAATGAGGGAAGCCGCTAAAATTTGTTTCAACGATGCTCTTCAGTCGACTTTTGATGTCCCCAGCGATTCTGAATCTTCATCTGCTGTATGAAATGACTTTTGTTCTATGGTGTATCAGATGTATGTCACTTTTGTGGAGATCTTGTTGTGGGGTTCTCCTGATTATGTCGTATGTAAATTCTTTTGTTGTTAATGTGCTGTGATGTTTTGGCAGACGGTTAGATCATGTTAGTTCAAGTGATAATTGTTTTGGGATGTTTGGTACTTGGTTATTACGGCTTGTTTTGGGATGTTTGGTAATTAGTTAAACTTTATTAAATTGTAACGTCCCTAATGTACTAATATCTAATGTTTAATGCAAATGATAATTATTGGGTGTTAATATGACCTTTCATCACTTGTTGATTCTGTATTTTTTGTTCAAATTTAAATTTAAAATGTACGTAAATGGGGGGAAATCTTAACAAAAATTGGGGCCCTTTCCAAATTTTGGTGAATCTATATAGTATCTTGATTTTCTGACTAAAATTTTTCACAAAAAACCCTAAGTAGTTTACGGCCTTCAAAAACACTGGTTTTTTTCCCCAACCTGGAAAAAAAATGGCCGGCATCTCGCGTCACGCCGTGTTGAGGGTATGTAAATGTGGACATGATTCTGTCATTCGCACGTCCTGGACATCGGATAACCCTGGAAGGCGATTCCAATCATGTAATTATTACAAGGTAAGATTCACATAAATCGTTGTTGAAGAACCCTAATTTTAGATGACTTTCACAATTTTCTTTTTTTTTTTTTTTTTTTAATTTTTTGCAGGATGGGGGTTGCGACTTCTTTTCGTGGGTTGATGGTCCAATGTGCACGCGTTCAAAGCAATTAATTTCCTCGCTGCTGCAAAAATCTAATGACTTTCAAGCTCGAATTTACCATCTACAACGTGAAAGCGACAAACTGAAGGAGGATAAACGAATGTTGGAAATTGATTACAACAATCTTCAACACGAGTTTGGTAACATCGGTCAACAATTGAAAGATGAGAAGGATAAACTGACGGACGAAAGAAGATTGTTTGAAATAGAGTCCAAGAAGTTGCAAACTGCAGTCGAGACAAATAGAAAGAAGTCAATGTGTTTGATGCTTGTAATTGTGTGCATCATTTTGTATTTGTTCTTGTTCAAAAATACCAATGGTCAGTGCAATCTAAGGATGATTGCATAAGCTATTATTTTGTGAACAATTAGTAGACTATGCTGTTTGTTTTCATTTCATCTATTGTTTAGCTTTATATTCGAACAATCATGATTTTCTTGTGAAATTTGAACAATGGTGTTTACAATTCCTTACTATATAACTTGTGTTTTGATGTTGATGTTTGATGTATTGGTTTTTAAGTTGCATTCTCATAATGAAACATCATACTTTAACATATATCTTCATGCACTTCATTATTAAGTTATATTAAACCAGACTTCAATCACAGGTTGCCGGCATCAAAACCCCCCTGCAAATAATGAAGTTATCTCTCACTTCATTATTATGTTATATTAAACAACACCTCAGAGGGAATACATCAAAACATTAGTTCAACTTCAATTGTGTGTGTTTCTATTGTATATCAATGTCTACAATACATCAAAACATTTTTTTTTTTTTTAGAATAACAAAACTATATTCACAGTTTGAAACTCAAGCATATTACAAATCGAGCAATCAACTGATTGCTAAGTGTTTACTGGAATTCTTTACAAGCATCCCTTACGACAGGCCATTCCAAATCTAACAAGAACATTGCTTCAATGTCCAACTCCCCTGCTTCTTATTCAATTTGGCCACCAGATTGTTATTCTTCAATCTGAACCAAAATACTTATTCCAGCCACAATTGCGCTCCTTTGAAAAGATACCATCTCACAGCTTCTAGCCACAGTGCTTCAAGAATTCCTGAAAACAGCAGAATCACTTTAAAGTGTTCATGAAATACCACCTCTCTTTTAGCCATACATTCCACAGCAATCTGATCAAGAGAAACAAGATGGGCACTAACAGTAATAAACCACTGTCAAAACACTTTCAAAATTGATGAAATGTACATTCAGTACTCCTTGTAAATAGTACCACAATACTCAGAGCAATTGAACTATACAAATGCTCAGCAATACAAACACCAATCATTTTATCAAAAATATTAAACCACACTTAAGCAGTAATTCAACTCTGTTTAGGTATCATTGTTTCAAATGGGCATTTGTATTATATGTATGGGTGCGTGCTTCCTTGTTGCTAAATGTAATACAAATCCTGGCTTCATCATTACTTCAACTATGTTCTCAAATCATTGCACGACAACAACACAAGATATAAATCCTCGCTTTATCATGACTTCAAGTATGTTCTCAATAACAAGAACAACAACACAAGATATAAAAACACATTTGTCGTCCTCATTCATACATTTCGACGACCATGTAAAGTGCCTTACAAATAATAGTACAAATACAACAATGGAGTCCCTTAAATAACCCACACCCTCACATCACATATTTCCAAAATAATTTGCAGAACCAGGAAGGAATCGCAGCAGATCAAATTTCGTATAAGAATATAAATAATGAACATATCGGGTAAATACGTACAATAGAGAATGCGATTGCAGTTCAAAATATTTACCTCGATTTTTCGGTTTTAATCACCCTAAAATAAAAATCAGACATCGATCGAATATGATTTCACAAGTGATTGACAAAAATTTACAAAATAACAGGCGGACATTCAAAATCACAATCCGACTACGAAGAATAAGTTAACGAAATAACAATAACCTGGTGAATATATGAAGATTAAGCAAACAAAATATCAAGCACCCGTGTAATCCGAATATGCACTGGTTGATTGATCGACTATAGAAGCATTCAAAGGATGATTTTCACAGCGATGAAGATAATAGATCGAGTAGATGAAAAGAAGGCAATTTATTTATAATTTGTGTCTTAATTGTAATATGTAAATGTGATTAGGGTAGAACAATAATATGAGAAAAGTTAAACACCATATATTAAAATTTCTTTTCAGTAAGGATAGTTTAGTACTTACACAAACTTTTATTTAATTATTTTCTTAAATGAAAATTCGAAATGACACGTGGCATTATTTTAATGGAGAACCTGATGTTAGGTAGGTACGAAACTGGTACGAAGCGAATCTGACGATAGAAAATCCCAACCTACTTTTATTATTGAAAACCAATATTTAGAAAACCTCTCATATATAGTCTCATTATTGAAAAGAAGAAATAGTAAAAAAAAATTAAAATAAAAATCTAGAAAACCTACTTTTATTATTGTTAAGAAATCGTACATGCACGCGTATATTACATCAACCAAACGTACTGCGTATTGCAACTTGACGAGTGCTTAGATTCTTACATTAAATTTTGAGTCCCAAAAGATAGCTCAATAATATTGCTGGACGTGGTCCTGCGTGTTGGGCGGCGATTGCCTATTTTTGTATCAATAATTGTTTCTGTCTTTTCTAGCAAATTTTAATGTTATGGCTTTGTTATAATAACGAATACGTTCTTGTGCATACCCACGCACAATTCACAAGTTCATAGGTGCAATAACGAAAGACTAAATAGTTACTATCGAACCCGACTCCACTTTGATGTGTTGTATTCAATGTAAAGTTGAAAGTACGTGCATTGAATTACACTTTTGTCAGATTGATTCATTATTCATTCGCACAATTTTAACTATCAATTTCTATCAGTAATCTCTTTTATACTTTTACATCACATCTACTTTTATATTTACATTTTAAATTCCCTTTATTTATAATTGCAGAATGCGCTGAGCCTAAGTAGCAGTCTCGCACGATTCGGAATCCTACTTGGCGAAAAAACATGCTTCGTAGTTTGATTTGGATAAAAAATAATATTATTCAATAGTTTTAGGTTTGAACATTCCAAACATATTAAACAATAAATTGATAATTCCATAATAGTTTGACTTATATAACCCTTAAGTTGCATTGGAACATTTGGTAATGGTATTGATTGACTAATATAACATTGATTTGTTTTTGAAGCTCTCAATTAGCTCATTAATTTTCATGAAAACCTCAAATTAGGCTAATAAATACATGGATTTAATTTTAAACAACTATTGTTGTTATTATTATATTTAAATTTAGAAATAATTTTCTTATCAAGTGCTCGTATAGTACACGCGTATTGTACTAGTATTATTTAATTACAAATTCAAAATCATCAATTCGATCAACTCTATGTAAAATAACTCACTTTAACCAACCAAATCCAACCAAAATCGATTGGATTCATATCTAATCACACTTTTAGGAGTTCAATTTTGAATGGTGGTTCAAGTTTTCGCTCGGATTTTCAGGTATGGAGGCACTCTAATATGGATGATTTGAGTGGTAAGACTCAAGTTAGGATTTTTGAACGACCTGACTATTCTTATGTTGTAAAAAGATATATAGATGATTTGAGTGGTAAGACTCAATTTAGGATTTTTGAATGACCTGACTATTCTTATGTTATATATAAAGAAATGTTTTGACCATGGAGTTTTGAAATAACAATGATTTTTTATAGATTTTTTTTTAAGAATTTAATAAAAGAAAAGGATATGTAAATGAGAAGTAAAAAATATATTGATGGGAGTATTTGGAGATTTTCCTTGATTTAGTAAGACACTGCGTAAGTTGGAAATTAAGCACAAGGAATCATATATTATCTATAAAATCACATAGGGGATGATCATAGATGCACAATTTTAGTTGTGAGAACGTAGCATACCAAATTCGGACAATAATTGGGGCAGTGGCTATAGAAGAGCATAAAGGGCATTCAGAAGAATATGCCTTTAATTTATGGCTTCAATTTGAAGATCATAGATTTTCACAAGTTTGAAGGGCGCTAGTTTTGCTTTAGGAAATTAAGGTAGCAGGCTTGTTACCTAAAATTAAATACAAATTTTTGTGTGAGACAGTTTAATTATTAGTTGGGTAACTCTTTATACTTTATGAACAAATATGTATGTTTTTATTATAAAATGTTATATTTCTATTTATATTATTTTTAAGCGTATAACATTTGAAGTTAAAAATAAGCATATTCATTGAAAAATATGAATGTCTGCGACAACATTACTATGTGCATATTTATTAAAATAATATCTTGGTCTAATAATTGGTCCCACCTAATAGAATAACTATGGGAAATTAAAATTGGCAGCTGTTGTTTCCATATTATTATACATTACTAAACCATTTGAAATTAACATATATAGTATAGATCCAATAAGGTTATCATAAATGGCAGGTTGATAGTCAGGAAAATATCCATATTAGCTAGTTACCTTTTTTTTTTCTTATTTTTTTTTTTCATCATTTTACTTTATGTTGCCAATTTGCTTATTTTGTGATGTTTGAAACGTGGTGGGCTGGGCTGAGTCACGATCTGGGCCCCTTGTTTGTTAGAGAACTTGGATATACACATTTACACAATTCCAATTTAGGAATTTGTACTCTCCACTTAAATAATCTAAAAATATTACATAATTACATCCCTTATATAATTATTTACAAATAAACAAAATTTATTATATTTATTTGCATATATGTCTAAAGCTAATTTCCTAAATACATTCTCTCTCCTCTCCCCCCATCTTCTCTCTTCTTCAAAGACGGTTTTTTCTCTCTTTTTCTCACACAAAACCCTCCAACTCCTCCGATCCCCTTCACACAAGTCCCCCACATCCTCCGATCCCCTTTCCGCCGCCGCATCGGCCTCTGCCTCGCTCAAGCACCGCCGCCCCGCGGGTGAGAACATCCGCGACGAGGCCCGCTGCCACGCCTCGCCCCACGGCTTCTCTGCCAAGTACGTCCCCTTCAATGCCGACCCATTCTCCACCGACTCCTACTCCCTCAACGAGATCGTCTACGAGCCATCCCCGCGTCATCTCCAGGTAGGCGATCCCAGAATCGTTTTCCATGGAGTCGACGAGAGAGAAGAGAAATACCTTTTCAGAGGATGATTTATATTCAGTATATTTTCGGTATATTTTGTGTTCTGTTGTGGTATATTTTCGATTCAGGATAATTTCGGATGATTTCGGTATATTTTGTGTTGTGTTGTGTTGAGGTATATTTTCCATGGAATCTACTGTTTTGTGTTGTGTTGTGGTATATGTACAGTATATGATCAGTATGATTCACGGTTTTTGCAGTATATGTTCCGTGAAATTGTTCTTCCTGTAATCCTCCGGTTTAGCTTGTTCTTGAAGTATATGTACTGCGAACTTGTTCTTCCTGGAATCACCGATCGATCACCTCCGTTTTTTTTATAAAATTATATGATTTTTTTTTTACAATATGGATTTAATATTTTTTATGATTTGATAATATAAACAAATCTATACTTAACTTTGGCAAATAAAACAAATAAATACTTTAGTAAGTATTTAATGTATATACTAAATAGAAATATATTTGGTATAATCAAATACCAAATATAATCAAATAAGTCAAAGTGTACATTTTTATTTGATATTTAATTTTTTATTATTGAAATCTTTTTATTATACTTACCTTTTTAAACTAAAACAAATAAATAAATTAAATAAATAAATAAATAGAATACAATACGTAATTGAGTCCAGGGACATTTACGCAATTCTATTGTACGAATCTTGAAAAACCTTTTAGCTTTCCAACATTGAGCGATCACCAAAATCCGAGGCTTTTCATTCGTCGGAGGGAAAATACTGGCGAACACAAAGTTGATGTTGAGTTCTGGTAATTGAGACCTGAGAGAGATTGTGCGTTAAATCGTTTGACAGTGAAAAGTGATCTACTGTCCACTTGTCAGAAGACATGGCTGGAAAATTATTCAGCCAATGGCCAATGAAATTTCCAAATACTCTATATTTCAACCAAAAACTCTTTCAAAGATTCCTTTTAAGGTTATGATTCCTTTGGGGGAATTAATTCCATGTACTAATAATAATAATAATAATAATAATAATAATAATAATAATTTGTATGGCATAAATTAGGACTCATATTCGAACCAGAAATATGATTAGGGGGGAAAGACTGCGAGCATGTTTGGATATAATTTTTTTTGGTTGTGTTGGATATTTTGGTTTGATGGTTAATTTTGAAAAAAATGGTATGATTAGTTGTTAGTGTGTATATTAAAATAATATTTAAAATAAAATAATTCAAATTGATTTGATGTAAGCGTAGGAGAGATATGATTTGAAGTGATAATTTGTTAAAATAATGTGAGTGGATGAATAGTGAATTAAGGTTGATGTGGTGTGTATGAATGATTGATTGATATTATTTAATCATATTGATGATAGCAGGGTTGAGTTAAAATTGAGCTAAAAAAGTGGTTGAGTTAAAATGTTGATTTATTTTTTTTTTTTTGAAAATTCTTGTATGCAAACATACCTTCCCGTTACGGAACCATTTCGTTGAGATTTTTAATTGTATATTATCTATCCACACTTCCCATGATTAGGTCATTGGATCTCTGATTTAACCACATGACCTGTTTGAAAATTTTAGTTCACTTTGTATATATATAAATATTTATTTTGTATTTCGCGCACATTATACATATCATAACCAAACTCAATTACGACAATTGAGTTGATAAACATTAATTTTTGTTTATATGTATCAAATAACTAATTCTACTAGGTCAAATTAATTTTAGGAGATTAGATACAAGTACAACACAATACAATAATGAAGCAAAGTGGAAAATAATGTAAAATAGTAGTTTAATTGAAAGTTTTTATAGAATTTAAGGATGGAATCCATTGGTATGGTCTTTGTCAATTTGAAAGGAAAATGTATATTTTTTTTCTTTATTTATTGAATTTGTTAGATAAAAATTCATTAATAAAATTACAAAAAAAAAAAAAATTGAGTCACACTAATTTGAAATTAGGTCACTGGTTTTTATCGATTTTGACTGGACTAGATAGGCTAATTTTGACTGGATTTAATCCTTCAATCTTTTAAACCACAAGATGCAAACCACAAGATGCAGAGGCTATTCTTAGGAGGCAAAATTGCATTTTGTGCCCTGTAACTATGTATGTGTGGCAAATGTGGACAACTTCTTTCTGGTTTGGCAAAAATGCCCTGAAACTTGTTAAAACCCGGAATTTGTGCCCAATTTACCTACAAGTTACCAGATTTGATCGGGTTTTTCGTGTGGCAAAACTGGACATTAACTTGTTAAAATTCAAAATTTGTGCCCAAATTGGGCACGGATTTCGGTTTTTAACAAGTTTCAGGGCATTTTTGCCAAACCAAAAAGAAGTTGTCCACATTTGCCACACATCCTTAGTTACAGGGCATAAAATGCAATTTTGCCTTCTTAGAATACCTCTGAGTCACAACGGTCAAAGAGATAGGCTCATTTGGTATTGACATGTTAAGAGTGAGCTTACTTTAAAGTCTGTGTATGAGTTCTTAGTCCAAAGGCATGCACAAGAAGAGGCTAGTTCCAGCAATCCACATCTGCTCAAAAAGATGTGTAGTTTTGTTAGTAATGTTGCTTTGTGTTCTTTGTGTAAGTCTGTAGCCGAAATGGCTGTTGAGGGGAGGTAGATGGCTTTGCCTCCCCATGTGTTAGGATTCTAGATTCTAGAATTGCTGCATTTGTTAGTCATTGGACTTGGCAATTGTACTTTGATTCTTGAGTTTTTAATNAGATGATGTTTTTTGTGAACGAGAAATTCAAAATCTTACTCAAATTACTTTATTAAAAATTATCTTACTCTAACTAATCAATTCAATCAAAAATGATTTTATTTTTATCTAATCGCCCTCTAACAGATTCAAATTAATGAACTTCCAAACGGGTTTATGAGAAATTTTATAACACTATTTAAATTATAAATACATCTGAAAAAAAAACACTTATAACTAAGGGAAAATTTTTTTATCCTCCCAAAGTATGTCGTTTTTTTGACTTTGCCATATAAACTTTTTTTTTAATAATTTGCCTCCCAATGTAATCGAAACTGACAGTTTGCCTCCTCGATTGAAAAACCTAATATGGCACAAAAGAGTTTTAACTCAATTAATGATGAATTTTAAACTAATCTTTAAAATTAATTTAGGACTTTTAAAGCCCATGGCGAGACGAACAAAATGAGGTATAATATGTCGAATTCTGAAAATTGATACCTCTATAATCGATCCACGAAGATAGTAGGAGTACGTGTGTATAGAAAAAATTTCAATTTAAGTTTTCTGACAATCAGAATATCCGATTTTCGATTGGGAGGTGTCATTTGAAAGCTAGTAGGACCAATTTTTCTAACACGTAAATCTTATGAAAATCCAACGGTCGGATTTTGATAAGTATTTAGAAAACTATTGATCAATAGTTAGCTTTTTTTGTAGGCTACTAATCAAAATCCGACCGTTGGATTTTCATAAGATTTACATTGATAGAAAATTCGTCCTTCAAGCTTTCAGATGACACATCTCAATCGAAAATCGGATATCTTGATTATCAGAAAACTTGAATTGAAATTTTTTCTATACACATGTGCTCCTGTTATATTCGTGGATCGATTTTAGAGGTATCAATTTTCAGAAATCGACAAATCATACCTCATTTTGTTCGTCTCGCCATGGGCTTTAAAAGCCCTAAATCAATTTTAAAGATTAATTTTAAAATTCATCATTAATTGAGTTAAAAACTCTTTTGTACCATATTAGGGTTTTCAATCGAGGAGGCAAACTGTAAGTTTCGATTACATTGAGAGGCAAATTGTCAAAAAAAAAAAAGTTTAAAAAAAATAGTTTATATGGCAAAGTAAAAAAGACGGCGTACTTTGAAAGGTTAAAATTTTTTTCCCCCTATAATTAACTCCTCTTTTGGCTAGACAAGAAGCAGCCCTACCCTTTTATATAATACATGGTTAATATTGGTTGAAACTGTAGATATAATAGGTAAGGTGGGCTTGATTTGACGGGTATTTATGAAGCTGCCCAGATATTGGTGTTCATACGTTTTGCAAGAGAAAATCTGCATTACCTCTGCCTCACTCAATAAAGTCGTGGTTTATATTCGGCTTCAGTCTTCAATACAAGATTATTACCTTATTTATTTTCACAATTAAAATTTTCGTAAAGTAATATTGTCTTTAAATGATTTTCTGCTTGTGTATTTATTTTTATAAAGTCGTAAAGTAATATTATATATATGGTGTTGAAATATCAATTAAATTAAATAATAATCATAATAAATTGTATTACATTTTATTTGGATGCAAAAGTCCAGTGAATATATCACTATCCCAGAAAAGTTGAAAACTTTTGTATGAATTTGAAAAAAAAAAGCTCATGATCTCTGCAGGTGAAGGCGGAAGAGACAAGGACCAAATATTATATTACTTTGGGACGTATATAAGTACTTTCAATTAGAATTTAATTGATCAACAATAATTCTATATGTTATAAGATTTCTCAATGTGAGTATAATTTTGATTGGAAAACCAATTTTTTTTTTTATGGAAATATAAAATTGGCCAATTAAATTTGTGAATAATTTTGGTCAAACATTATTAAAATCGACCAACTTAAAACTAATTTCAGTTTGAAACATGAATTTCGACTATAAAATTAATGAAAGACATACTCATATCATATGATTCACATTCTATGCTTCAGATAAAATGACAAAAGGAAAATCTTTCTTTTTTTTTATTTTCAACTTACACTGATTTTTTTAGTCACAAATAATGACAATAAAGAAAACTACCGGTTGTCCCGTGAACCAGTGAGCATCAGATACACATCACCCGCCTATTTATACCTGACTTTGCAAGTCACCTCTTTAAACAAATCCCAAATCGTTTCTTCATGTCTTAGGAAAAAAACACACACACACACACAAAATAACGCTTTTTGTTCCATCATTGAAAGAGTGTTT
>BKCP01009404.1:684845-705838 GCA_008636005.1 Striga asiatica | reverse complement strand
TTCCAAACTTTTTGGTACTTCTAATGGAGTACACACAGGATGGCACCGTTGACCTCCGTGGCCGACCAGTTCTTGCCCACAAAACCGGAAAATGGAAAGCTTGTTCTTTCCTCATCGGTAAGAACTCAATCCACTTTCTCGTTTTTTAGATTATCCATCGAATGATACAGAATTTGAATCCACAAATTCAAATTTTTGTGTGAGACGGACTAATTGTTAGACAGGTCAACTCGCTATACTTTTCAACAAAATACTTATGTACCATTATGTCTCTCTAATAGCAGTCTTACTATTTCGTATCAGAAAGTCCAATTTCGTTTTTCTTTTTTCATGTTTTGATTGGATTTTTCAATTGTGAATAATTTAATTACATATTTTTGGTGACGTAGGGTATGAGGCATTTGAGAGGATGGCGTTTTACGGGATAGCCTCAAATTTGGTGGTTTATTTGACGACACAACTGCATGAGGACACTGTTTCGTCGGTGAGAAATGTGAACAACTGGGCCGGGTCGGTTTGGATCACCCCGATTCTTGGAGCTTATATTGCAGATTCTTACTTGGGCCGCTTTTGGACTTTTACCATCTCATCTTTAATTTATGTCATGGTAAGACTCATGCATATCACATGTACTCCTTTCCTTTTTCATTTTCTTTTTAGAAATACAAATTTTTAGCTTGGATTTTGATGGAAAGAGTACGGATGACGTGTCAAGTTCTCACCAAAATTTAAATATGAACAATTTAAGAATAATTTTGGCCCTAAATGTAATGGAAAATTACATCACGTATCGTCCTGCCGAAATTCGGTTAACAATTTTCTTTTTTCTTTTTTTGAATTTGGTCAATTGTATCAATTGCAAGACTTACTAATTAGTTAGATTTCAATTAGACTATTTTTGGTGTATACTTAAAGTTTCAAGACTGATTACTACATATTTTTCAATAAAATACTTTTTCATCTCTTTTTTTTTAGAAAAATGGTTTAGATAGACAATCTTTATAGTGCTTTTGAAAACCATATCTTTTCACCGTAGAAGTATATATTTATCCAGTCTTTTCCCCAAAAGTTCACATCTATACTTATATTAAAAGGTATATCATTTACCAAATTTAGTATAAAAAAAAGTCAACAACATTTATTCCGTTACTATTTTCGTATTATACAATCTATACTTGAGATTCTATTTACTACATTTACTATCCAGAAAAGTCAACTGCATTAACATTACTATTTTGGTATTATAATTTTTTATTAATTTAATTAATTAATTTATTTGTTTTATTTTAAAAAGTTAAGTATAATAAAAAGATTTTAATAATAAAAAAATCAAATACTAAATAAAAATGTACACTTTAACTTATTTGATTATATTTGGTATTCGATTATACCAAATATATTCCTATTTAGTATATACATTAAATATTTACTGAAGTATTTATTTGTTTTATTTGTCAAAGTTAAGTATAGATTTGTTTATATTATCAAATTATAAAAAAATATTAAATCCATATTGTAAAAAAAAAAAATCATATAATTTTATAACAACTACACTATTTAACAATATTTTTTTTCATTATATAATAAAATAATAATTAAATATTATATGGTGAACAATTATAAGTAAAATTGTTACTTTCTCTTATATCAAGGGATAAATTTATATGCTAAAATTAAATTTTTATTAGTATAAATGTTTTAGTGAGATAATATATTAATTATTTTACAAGCTAGCCCTAACATGCTCATATTTAATGTTTTAAAAGATGTAGAAAAAAAACTTATAATACCTCTATTGTTTTTTAGACTTAAACGTTGATTAAAAGAGGTAAAAATTCCTAATTTTTTAGACTTAAACGTTGATTAACACCATAGATTGAGAGTTTATATTTAGTAAAATTCCTAATTGTAACAAAAAAATTAATTTTTGCTATATTTTAGAATATCTTTAAATTCATTATAAAAAAAAAGAAAAAAAAAACTACAATGAAAAAAGCAAGTCAGCTATATATCGATTTGTTGTACTCCTCAAATCACATTCATAATTTGGCTACAAGGAAGGAAACTTATTGATTAAATATTATTTTGTCAATAGTCTTAATGTATAAGAGACTTTAAGACTCACTTGAAATTATAAAACTTTTATTGAACATTGTACAATTTTCTTGTGTATTATAAACTTTTATTGAATATTGCATCATATAATATAATATTCTCCAAATAAATATATCTCGTGGTTCGCACGGGTCACGTACTATATATATCCCGTACATTTTTCTTTGTTCATGTATATAATTATAAACCTGGATAAATAGCCTTAAAATTGTGCCCCGTGCATCGCACGGGCTCTGTACTAGTATCATCTTATAATCACTAGACAAACGAACACCATACCCTAGTTATGTTAAGTCATTGTCTCGTCACAATAACAATTACACTAGCCAACCAATCTTGATTCTTGAGGAGATTCTCGGTCTTATTTAGTTTTTTTATATTTGGCCAATTATTACCTCTTCAATTTTTTTTTTAAAAAAAGAACCTATTTAAAATGTTTAAATTTAACGTTGTCCAACACAAACGTGTACCATGAATGGGCACACCATTTGTTTGGTCACTATTAGATGAATGTGATTTCTTTTTTTCTTGTTTGTGGGGACTTCAATAGTTGAATTATAAGTGGGATGGATGGGAACCTTTCAATTAGATCAAAACTGTCTATTCCTAACAATAATGATATAAAAAAATAAATAAAAAAAAAATACAGGGGATGATCCTTCTCACAATGGCGG
The DNA here is from genome assembly GCA_008636005.1 of Striga asiatica. Taxonomy (NCBI): domain Eukaryota; kingdom Viridiplantae; phylum Streptophyta; class Magnoliopsida; order Lamiales; family Orobanchaceae; genus Striga; species Striga asiatica. The sequence goes on along the minus strand of BKCP01009404.1, from coordinate 703,049 downwards.
TCTCGATCGAGTCCCTCCGGCCCGCCTGCGAAAACGGGCTCTGCAGCAAGGCCAGCCGGGCCCAGGTGGCCTTCTTCTATACATCGCTCTACGTAATTGCCGTTGGTGCGGGCGGCACGAAGCCCAACATCTCGACTTTAGGGGCCGACCAGTTTGACGACCTCAACCCGGAGGAGAAGAAGCTCAAGGCCTCTTTCTTCAACTGGTGGATGTTCAGCACTTTCTGTGGGGCCCTCTTCGCGACCATGGGCCTCGTTTATGTCCAAGAGAACGTGGGCTGGGCCTGGGGCTACGGAATCCCAACTGGCGGCCTTGTGCTCTCGTTGGGCCTCTTCTACGTGGGGACACCTCTGTACCGTCACAAGGTGCGTAGGACGAGGCACCCGGCTGGCGAGGTCTTTCGGGTTTTCGTAACAGCCATTGCGAACGCGAGGCTTGAGCCGAGCAGACATTATTCGGAGCTTCACGAGCTGGACAATGCGTATTATGAGAGAACCGGGAAACGTAAGGTTCATCACACTCCGGTTTTCAGGTGAGTTTTCTTGTTTAATTTACGAAAACGAGTTCTTGCAAGTTCATAATTAAACCGAATAGTTGCCTGACCGCAAGAATTATGAATAGTTATTACAAATATTATCAGCCCTGAGAATCTGAGATGCTGGCAGATGTAAAAGAATTCAGTTATGTCTTCCCATAAATGGTCAAACATTTGTACAAACCATAAAAAGCCATTAGCTTATGATGAAGTGAGAGTTTTGAATGGATGGGGTGTTTTCTCCATGGCCCTTGGTAGTCAAACACTACTATTGGTTGACGATTGATTAGCTGCAGATGGTCCTCAAGAGCAACTTGCTAGCCTGCCTATCAATAGATTCCCTTCCTCCCATGCAAAGTTTATGGTAGATTATCAATCAAGTCACAACCAAGAATTAAATGAGTCTTGAGTAAAACTATGGCAAAAATATGTCCGGCTGGTTTAACGCCATAGAAATTATAGTCTCAAGGTTCAAACAGTTCACTTTTTGGTCATGTGATCTATTAATTTTGCTTCAATAAATTCTCAGATTTTTTATTAGCAATTTAAGTTTAATAATTTAAAATTTTGTTACAATTTCATTCAGCAAAAAAATATTAAATCACATTACCAAGAGGCGAAAAGTTGGAATCTTGAAATTAAAATTGTCATAACGTCTAAAACTGCATTTTTGACTAAAAATTGCTAGACGATAAAATCCTCCTCACATCTAGCTTCTCTAATATTTCATCCATATAAATTAATTATTCCCAGGTTCTTGGACTTGGCCGCGACAAAGCCCACCGCCTCCACGCGCCTTCCATGCACAGTCACCCAAGTGGAGTCCGCGAAGCTCGTCCTCAGCATGTCCACAATTTGGGCCACAACACTCATCCCAAGCACCATCTGGGCCCAAATCAACACCCTGTTCGTCAAGCAAGGCACCACCCTCGACCGCCACATCACCCCGTCCTTCGAAATCCCGGCAGCCTCCCTCAGCAGCCTCGTCACCCTGTCCATGCTGGCATTCCTCCCCGTATATGACCGCTGCCTCGTCCCCCTCGCCCGCCGCCACACGGGCAACCCGCGTGGCATCACCCTCCTCCAGCGCCTCGCCATCGGCTTCGCCATCCAAACCCTAGCCATCGCCTCCGCCTGCCTAGTCAGCACCCGCCGCCACGCGGGCGCCACGAGCATCCTGTGGCTGTTCCCGCAGTACGTGCTGGTTGGGGTGGGGGACGTATTCAGCGCGGTGGGGATGCTTGAGTTTTTCTACGACCAGTCGCCGGACGAGATGCGGAGCCTGGGGACCACGTTCTTCACCAGCGGGATTGGGGTCGGGAATTTCTTCAACAGCTTGCTCGTGACGGCGGTGGAAGGGGCCACGAGGGGGAGGTGGATCGGGAGGGACGTGAACGAGTCGAGGCTCGACTGTTACTACGGGTTGTTGCTGGTGCTGTCGGTGGTGAACCTAGCCGTGTTTGTGGCGGCGGCCAGGAAGTACGTGTACAAGGTGGAGGACTCGGGTGAGGATAGTGTGGTGGTGAAGGAGGTGTGTGGAGAAATAGAATAATAGAGGGCCAATTGTTTGGTTTTCTTTTTTTTCTGTTTTTTCCTTTTTTTCTTTTGATTCAAGTCAAGTGTGATGAAATTAGTAAGTGAATGATAGTGATATGTATATTAATATTTATGTATGTATTTATAACAATAATAAATAGGATAGATGTTGGGATGAGAACTATATATCAAAATTATTCAATACTACTAATTATGTATAATTATTTTATATTGATAAAATATTTATAGGTACCATAAAATGGGTTTTCATTTTTTTCTTTTAATTTTGTCGGCATAATTGGATTTAATAAATAAAACATATAATTACCAAGATTCTGAAAACAGAACTGACTATGGAACCGCTAAAGCAACAGATTTAATGGTTTACTGGTTGGACCAATAGTTGAATCGGTTGGACCGGTATTTAATTTATTAATACCTTTAATATAATACAATATATAAGTATAAATTTATATATATATATTATTAGTTAAATAATTAAATCCTTAAAATCTTTCAAATGCCTAAACTAATTGATATATATGTCTAATAAATTTGACTAACTATTATTTATTGAAAATATTTTATAAATGCATTAAAAGTTTAAAAAAAATCAATCTATGAAATTAAAAAAAAAAATGCATAAAAGTAATAATTTATCAAAGTGAAACCCAAACATGAATAATAAACACCACATTTCTAATACAAAATAACTTGGCCAAGCCCATAAATAACTAAGCCCAAACATGTTATAACTAAAACTCACCCAAATTGTATACAACATATAAATGAGGGTACTAGGGCAAAACCGAAGCCGCCACCGCAAAGGCAACAGTTTCAGGCTTTCATCAGTTTATCAAATCTCCTCTCTCTGTGTTTTTATTTTTTTATTTTTTCCTTGAAATACCATATAGTCATATACCGGTTGCGCTGGTGAATTTATCAATCTACGAGACAACGAGCACAGGAACACAGGTAGCGGAAGGCTATCACATATATAGTTACTTTTCAAAAGGATTAAAAAAATATTAATTGTCAAAAATCATTATTTATGAGGAGTTTAGAGTTGAATATTACTACTAATAGTTTTTGGTTGAACAAGCGATCCGATTAATTACACTTTCAACAATATTTAAGCTAAAAGCTGTTTTTTTTTTCTCGGACAAATCACTCATTAAAAGAAAAAAATACAATCAGCAGTCATTATCATGTTATGTTGTCAATGCTGAATTTGGTATCATAATTAGTTGCATTAACGAAGTCTTCAGTAGTAATAATTGATTGGCACGCAGCACGCTTTACTTTTGAACTTGGATTTGTCTTTTAAACTGTTTATACTTTTAAGTAACTGATGTCCAGTTGTAGCAAAGCACGCTTTACTTTTGAACTTGGATATGTCTTTTAAACTGTTTATACTTTTAAGTAACTGATGTCCAGTTGTTGCAAAGCATATAATTTGGTCAAACTTGAGAGTATAATTTTTTAAGGCATATAATTTGGTCAAAGTTGAGAGTATAATTTTTTAAGGGATGAATATAGAAGAGCAACCGGTGGTTGGGCGGGCTACGTTTACAGGCGGCTCTAGTATGTATCACACGTTTTGTATACAACATTTATATAAATAGGAATTTGGAATTAGCTCGGGATAAGAGGGATCACATCTTGGATTAATGTATTCGAAGCTCGGATAGAGGTAATCAGATGGGCCCGTCTAGTTCATGTTAGTCTTTGGATGATCTGATTATACCGTCCCCACCAGAATTATGTTAAAATTGTTCATGGAAGTTTGATGAATATTGCATTGGAAATTTCAAATATAAAGAAAACACAATAATATAAATAAAGGAGAATGATTCCGTGAAGATTATCTACAATACCTAACTTCCAAGTATAACTAAAGGCTAATAACCACGAAATTATTCGGTGTCGGGACTATAGTATTTTTCATAGATATAATATAAAAAAATACAGAACATTCAATAAATGATTAAGTAAATGGAAATTTATGCCGAACTAGTAGGTATGCACGATAATTTTCTCTTAAGTAAAAATGCATCGGCAAGAGTAACAATGTCAAAAAAGCTACAGTTAGTCTTTTGCTTCCAGTTGATTATTGTGAGAGTTTCGAATTTTGAGTACACCCACTTGTCTAAATTAGTAAATATATATTTTTTTTTTTTTACTTTTACTAGGGTAAATTGGTAGTAAATAGATATATTTAATGTGAATGTATCAGATAGACTAACAGCTTATAATTTATAAATTTTATAACATTGTACACACACTTAGACAAGTCTGAGATAATCATATTTTTAATAAAAGCACATATATATACTACTAAATATCATACTTGTCATTCTATTGTACTATAGATCCAATACAATATTTTAGTTAAAAGAATGACAATTAATCAACTAGACTGGGCCACAATAATTCGTGGTTAGTCAAGAGTAATAAACACTATTGACTGAGGTTTACATGCAAGTTGGAAGTTGGAACAGGTAGAGACTAGCAAGCACTTTCAGCGTACAAGTATTCCACGACATTATAATTGGTGGCACCAAGGCAAGACTTTAACATGGTATGTTTTGGTAGAAGGATATCCCAACACGTTTTTTACAAATATTTTCCATATTAGGTAATAATTTACATGTTGAAACGAAATAATGTTAGTTATTTTATTTTTTGTATTTATATACTTCATCATTGTCGTTATCATTATTATTTTTTTATTTATTTATAAATTAACCAAGTTGGCTGTCTTTATAACTGAAATGGTTTTAGAGGGGGGTTGAATTCTCGATAAAGCAATAATATTCTAGCCAAAGGCATAAAATGCGAGATGACGAAAAAAATGATAAAGGAGACTTGGTGTATTCGTTTGAGATTTCGAATGATATTTTGAAACTTTTTTATATTTAAAATTTTTATAAGTTTTTTTTTTCAGATTTTGAAAGAAAATGTGAAATCTTAAGTCTGGAGGAGGGATTTGCGATGAGATTTTCGCATATGTATTTTTTTAAGAAATCTTGGCAAATCATAAAAGGTCTTATCAAATCTTAGTTTCAAATAAGTTAGATATCTCAGAATTTTGTAAGACTTTTTAAAATCGCAAATAAATACCTCAAGACTTTTAAAAGTTTTAAAATGTCTAAATTAAATACACCTTATAAAAATTTAAAAAATTAGAAATATCAAATGAATACACTCCCATGGAATATACATTTTAAGGTACAATAAGTCTACAGTCAAGAAAATATAACAATTGCACAATTTTTCAAAATATATATTTGTATTATTTTAAATTGAATTATCAAACTTTAAAACAAAATATAAACAAATGAATAAAATCATAGGTCAACTTATCTAACGGTTAGACCGCCTCAAAGAATAATTTGTATTCAATGAATATATGATAATTCACGAGTATTTTTATTTTTCAATGTTTTCGTAGCCTAAAACCATAATACATATAAAAACATATACAATATATTATACGGCATTTATTATTATTTTATTTTGTTGGTTTTCTATAAGAAATCAGGTTATTATTTTTCAAGGCAAAATTTCTATATAATTGTAGACATTGAAAATTCAATTAATTAATATTTTTATTTATTTTTTAACATGAATTAAAGATAAATAAGATATATAATTAATACAATAATTATTTATTGCCCAACAAGTTAAATCTTAAGATAAGGAAAAAATTATATCAAATCATAAAGACCAATCAAATTTATGTCTTCTTATTCAAAACTCTTCATCTCCTGAACCTATAAATAGGAGCTTTCTCAAAGTCATAAATCACACCTCATAAATGAAAGTATCAAGTTCAACAGCTCTCAAAAACTCTCTTCAAGGCGTTCTTGAAAATCAAATGATATTCAAGTTGGAAATCGATGTTCAATCTGCAATCAAGTCTCCAAGCTCCGGCCAATAAGAACAAAAAAGGCGGCGGCTTGTCTTCAAAACATAAAGAGGCGGCATCACTCCTCTCAAGTCAAATTCAAGAACATCAAGGACGTTCAAGCGATGGACAAACCACATTCGTTGAGAAGTTCAAACAATATTCAACATTATTTAAGTCCAATATCTTTGAAGATCTAAACCAGAGCTCTAGATGAGAAGAATCAGATGAGACACATAGAGATTGTACCCTCTAAATCGGTTGAACGATATTAACTTCAAGTTATGCAATTCTTTTATGATTTTCATAAAACTCATTGTTACAAATTTAGCACGCCCGGTAAGACAATCTATACCTCTCATCTCTTCTCTCGAATCATGTTGGAAGTTTAACGGGATAAATGATGAAGGTTCGTCAAGCCATGAAGCCAACAAAAATTATCGACTTAATTAAATTCATCCAAATGGAGGCGAAAATTTATATAAAAATCTCCATTAAATCAAATTCAAGCTCCCCTTGATATTAGCTTACACTATCTATAAAGCTATTCGATATAAGTAAAAGCTATCCTAATCTCAAATTCATATGCTATTTGATAAGAGCCTAAATATCTAGAATGCTCTTTGATATGATCTTAAACTATTTACAAGGCTCCTTAACACGAGCATAAAATGTATACAAAATCAAGATTTCCTTGACAATAGAATAAACCAACTACAAGTCAAACATGAAGCTCCTTGACACGAGTATAAATTTTTTATAAAATCAATATCTCCTTGACACGAGCATAAAGTATCAACAAATTCGAAGGCTCCTTGACATGAGCATAAAGTGTCTACAGATTTTAAGGCTCATTAATACGAGCATAAAGTATCTACAAATTTGAATGCTCATTGACACGAGTATAAAATATCTATAAATTTGAAGGCTCCTTGATACGATTATAAAATGTCAATAAATCGTATAAAGAACTCTTTTCACACGAGTATAAAATGTTTTCAACTCAAATCAAATTAAGACTCTTTGACATAAGAATAAAATTTATACAAAATCAAGACTCCTTGACACGGGAATAAAAGGACATGAGAATAAAAGGTCTACAGATCAAGAACACCATGATACGAGTATAAACTATTGAATAATCAAATCAAATTAAGAACTTCTTGATAAAATTATAAACTATATATCAAATCAAACGCAGACTCATTGTTACGATTATAAACTATCTACAAATCAGGTTCAATGAAAAATTCCTTAACACGAGAGTAAACTATCAACAAACCCTAGTCGAAGATCTCCAGGATACGAGGATAAATTATCTGCATGTCTCAACCAAATCCAAAATTTTGAGACTCATTTACTACCAAGACATTTTATCCATGAACAAGTTGTTGACCCCCGAGTTGAAGAAACTGGCCCACAAGAAAGATTAAGATAGTTCGCACCTAATACTGAGCTGGATTCCCAAAACGGTCATCCGACATAGAAGGACCAGACAGGGACTTTAACCCAAGCTGGACGAACAGGCCGAGCAGAAACAATAAAACAAATTCCACTTGCTGCCTAATGATTGGAAAGTACATCTCTGCTGACCTGCAAGTCTTAGACTCATAGGTCAGCACTACGCATTAAAAGTGTGTGGAAAATGGTAAAAAAGGACAAGAGAGAGATTCTCGGAATAAACACTAAGTAAAATATTCGACCGAGTAGAAACAATATTGGCCGACCTGGACCATTATTAGTCCATTGCATTCTTACATTGTTCTGTATGCCATTCTCATTACGATTTCTCCACAACAAGTGCCCACATTTGTTCTAACAAAGCATAGCTAAATCCACGTAAGCACATTTAACTCGGTGATCAAATCCGTTTGTCAATACAAGTCTCAAGAGACATTTGTAACCATCAAAATTTTAATATTTTATTAATTAGTTTATTTTTGGACATAAATCCAATATAAGATAGTAATTAATAAAATAACTATTTATTGCCCACCAAGTCAACTTTTAGGATAAAGAAAAATATTAAGATAAGGAAATAAATTATATCAAATCGTGAAGCGCCAATCAAATAAATGTTTTCTTCTTCTTCTTCAAGACTCTATCCCCTACACACATATATAAGGCTCTCCCAAAGTCAAAATCACATCTCATAAATCAAAGTCTTGAATTCAAGTGCTCTCAATAACTCTCTTGAAAATTTAAATATGTTCTTGAAGATTCGTACGTGACTCTTTTGAAAATCCAAATGTGTTCTTGAAAATTCAAAGATGTTCAAGTCGAAGATCGAACGATCGATCTGCCATTGAGTCTTCGAAGTACATTCAATAAAAAAGATCAATAATAAGAAAAATAGGCCGCAATCTGCTCCTCTCAAATCAATCAAGAATATCAATGACATTCAAATGACATTCAAATTGTGTTCGTTGAAAAGTTCAACCAATATAGCATTTGATCTGGGAAAAAAACTATCAGACCTCGAGTCAACGTTATTCAAGTCAAAATCCACCTTCTAGGAAGATCAAAGATTCAGTTTTCCAAGGAGTCGTCTCCAATCATATCAAACCAAAAAACCGTTTAATTCGGGATCAAGTCATTCGACCCTTCAATCGACGTTAGACAAATTAAACATCAAGCATGAAGGAGATCCAATCGTCAAATCCAACTACAACGATCTCACGCTCAAATCCAAGAAGAGAAGAATTATACGATATATATAAAAATTGTATTTACAGTATCGTTTGATCGAAATATAATCAATTTACACGAATGTTTTATGTTTTTTCATAAAATTTATCGTTACAATAATAAGTCTAATGTTAGCCAGTCATATTTTTTTAACATATGTACATATTTTTAAATTCAAATGTTATATTTTAAAAAATAAAATAAATAAAAGTAAGACATTTCATAGTACTAGTAAAGTGCACGTGCATCGCACGTGGCGACGAATGTTTTTTGCTGATTAAGTTTAGTAAAATAAATTAATTAATTTATTAAACATATCATTGCAAGAACAAAATAAAATGTAGAACAAATGAGGTCTTAATGTATTTGTTTTTTCAAAATAACATAACGATGCACTAATGTAAACAAAATAAAATTATTACCCCAACAAAAATATATATAAAATGAGTCAATAATTTTTTTAAAAGGACACTAAATAACAAAATAAAGACATAATTTATAATATAAATGCATTAGTTCTTTTATTTATTAATGTTTGACGGTTGAAGAGTGATTTCCTTTCATTTTAGTTTTGAGACGTTCTCATAAAAAACCATATGTACTCATTCGAGTTTTATACATCAATAGACAAATTCTTCTTAATTCATTAGACAAAAAGTCTACTTTATTCAAACAATGCAAAATATTTTGTCTAAATATATAGTCAATAGTCAAACTCTATGGTTATGATCTTTATAAGGTATTATTAATAACAATTAATGAATATCTCAATGAAATAATCAACCGTATCATTAAAATTATGGATATATTTTTTTAAACTACTTCATTATTCTCTCTCCATATAGACAAATTGACACCTCCCACATGGAGGCGCCGCCCCATAAGGTGAGAATGAGTTTCATTTCCAAATAAAAGTTGACCTTTCAAAATCTTGGTTACATATACTTTTCCCAAGAGACGCTAAATTATTTTTTTTTAAATCATCACACATTACATGAAAAATAAATTATTTTTTGAAATCATCATACATTCCATGAAAGTATATACTCTAGAGTAATTTCACATATATTCGAGCACAATACACCAATGGGTATTATAAATATTTCTATCAAAATATGATAACTTTATTTAAAACTTTAATAATATTTTGATCATGCCCCGACATTTCCTTTTCAATGTTATTTATTTAAAAAATAGACGAACTATATAATATGTTGTTTGCAAATCATTGAGCATCTTGGTTGTTTCAATGATTTCTGACGCATTTATTGTCCAAATTTTTGCATCAATCATAATGTTTCGAAAATTTATGATAAATAACTTTCCTTGATTATTTAACAATGAAAAAAAAAACAATGAGATAATATTGAGAAACATATCATTTTTTAAAATCTTAGAGAGAACAAAAATTAAAAATCTATTATATTATAATATTCTTCACCATCTGTGAACTTTATTATCACAAAGTCATTATACAAATATACATTATGTATTACAAAGTTTTTTATTTTTTTAATTGTTTAAAAATTCAAAATTTATATATCAATATTTATGAGAATTTAAACGCAAGTAATAAAAAATGTAGTAATTAGAAAAGACTTTTGTTTCTAGATGTTGATATTCATATTTCTCTAAAAAAAAATCCGACTTCTTTTTCCTCATTCTCTTACTATTGTTTTATTTGTTTCTTATTGTATTCACAAATAATATTTTATTTGTTAAAAGAATTTTGGCATATTTATATGTATTGTTTAATCTTTTTACGCATTTTATATAATTATGTTGTTATCAAAGTATCTTATTTATTAGGCTACAACTATAATCACATACGATAAAATATAATTTAATATTACTTATTTATTTATTTATAATAGTATATATTTTATAAAATTATACTTTTATATTGTTTATAAGATTAAAAAGTTTACATTTTTTTTTCAATGTTTGATGAAACATTATGTAACTAACTCATTTTCATATTATATTCATTGAAAGTATATGTTGCAACGATTATGGTGTTCCCTTTCAAAAAGTATTGAATAATAGTTTAGCATACTACTCATTTATTTCTCTTTTTAATTCACATAATTAAAATTGACAATAGTTGTAAGTTTACATTTATTTTTTTCTTTTTTTCGTAGTATAAATATTTCAAATCTATGTAAGAAAAATATACCACACATTTATCTTATGTTATTTTATACTTAATAATATTTATTGAACATGAATTTATAATCTATTTTATGAGATGCTTTTAGGTCTATTTATTATTTTAAATTGGTATTGATATATATATTATTCTATATCGTTAGAAATAATTATAATATTTTTAATTTATTTACAATAGACTGTCAAATCAAACATCATTGGAAAGAAATGGTGTGATAATATATTACATATAAAAGGATAACAAACAAAAAAATATTAAGTATTTCGAAAATAAAAAATTTAATGTTATATAGTAATGAAATATTAATTAAAAAACTAATACTAATATCCCTATTTTGAATAAAAAAAAATTGTGTACTTAAAAGTTCTAGTTCAAATAAATGTGCATCTTAGGTGTGTTTTATATTTCTCATTAATCAACTCCAACTGATGGATGACATTAACGAATTTTATCACTTTTTCTACTTTTGGATTGAATGCGAACTATAAGCTTGAGCATTGTAAAGTTTAATTTTCTATTACATAGAACATCATTCTTAACTCTTATTTAGTTATTATAATACTAATAAAATAGGTAAGAACATTTAACCTAGATGTATCTTGTTTTTTTTTAAAAAAAAGAGTACTAATTATAATAAAGTAAATTATAATTACATTTCATGTGTTATATATTCAATCATTATCAATAATTTTCATAATAATTAATTGCATACTTGAAAAAAAAAAATTGCACACAATAGTATATATAACGCAAATGGAGAAGTACCTTTGCTACAAAAAAAAATGATGAAATTCCAACGACGATTCCGACAAAAATGTATTACAATCGAATTTCAACGACAGTTCTAACGAATATGTAAATGTTATTCCTTTCATTTGAATTATTTCAATGAAAATTATAACAAAAATATTTTGTTGGAATCATGGGCAGATCCATTTTCTTTAACACGGTCGACACATGGCCACTTCCCAAAACATATAGCATAATGTATATAATAAAAATTGTGGGAACATTTTTCATAATTTTAATCATACCCCCTATTCTGAAAATAAAATTAAAAGAAAGAAAGATAAATAATGAATTAATTTGTGACTCAACCAATTTTACTTCAATTCAGCTCATAACTTTATTAAAGTTATAACATAAACACAATTTTACAACTAAAGAAAATAGGATAAATCTAGAAATTATAATTTCACCATTTTAATTTTATTTTTTTAATCTTGATGATAGCTTCTATTCTCTCTTTTGCAACATATTTTTTTCTCTAACTTTTTTCATGTCTTTTTTAACTAATGTATGTAGAATTATAGGTTATATTTTATTAATTATATTATCGAGTCAACTATAACACAACATAAATTTTTTGCTCATAAAAATTTTAAAAATATTATTTTCAATGATTTTATTATGTGGAAGAAAAATTATTTTTTTCTTATGTTAATTTGTTTTAACTTGTCGTGGCTGTATTCATGTATTAAAAATGTATATCATGTGAGAAATGACATATTATAAAAATTATAATTTTATAAATTATAAAAGCATTATGTTATTTTGACGGTATAGTGCCCCCTGTAAAAAATTATTTTGGATCTGTCACTGCAATTAGCTTTCCAATGAAACTTCCTTTGATTTTTTTACAATTCCAATGACTCTATGTTTTTCAATGGTTGAAATATTATTCAAGAAAGATTCCAATGAAAAATTCAACAATAAATAATTGTAATTGGAATAATTACAGTTAAATTCTAATGTAATTTAATATTATCTATGTTGGAATAGCCGATGAAAATTTTCAATTAAAGTTATACCAATGAAATATCCGTTGAAATTTTTAGTGGAATACCTTACGGTTGTTGTTGTTTTTTTTTATTGTATTCATTCTTAAACATTAAATTTTTATATAGCATCTTTTGTTATTAATTAATTATCTTTACAATTTTGCTATTAAAAATACATTAAACACATGGCTTTTTAGTCCATGTAATTTTTTTAGAAACCACTCATTATTTTATATCAAGATTACCTATTAATTTCTTAATTGAGTTATATTTCTTACATATTAAATATTAAATAATGAAAATACTTACTATTGTATAAATGTAATATGATATTTGTTTATTATATTTAAAAAACTAATAGCAAATTAAAAAGTTATTTAAAATTAGAACAATCAAGTTTTTTTTTTTTTTAATTTTAAAAGTTCCAACCTAAATGGATAAAAATACAAATAACTATTGTCTGTCATCTAAACCTTACACATAGAATTAATAATCACAAAACATTAACAAATGTTTACAACTCAACTCGTTTTATATTGATAAATACAAGTTTTAATAGTTTTATATTTATTTTAATCAATTATAACGCTTTTAATATTATTTATGGAATTTAATATTTTTTTTACTTTACATTGTTCCACATAAAGTTTTTGTTCAAAAAAATTCTAAAAAGTACATTGTTTTCAATGATTTTCTTATTGAATTAATAAAAGTCATGCTTTTTTTAAATATTTTCTAACTTATATGTGTTAAAAATGTATTACAGATGAGAAAGATGACAAAGTATGAAAAGTATATTTTATAAATTGTAGTTCATTATATTATTTTGATGGTATACTTTTTCTATTAACTAAATAGTGCCCCAAATATGAAATTATTTTGTATCCTCCGCTGCAATTAGCTTTCCATAAACTTATATTGAATTTTTTTAAAATTTCATTGACAATTTTTCCAACAGTTGAAATATGGTCCGAAAACAAATTCTAATTGAAATTCACACAATAATAAATAATGGTAATTATAATCATTAAATCAACAAAAAATTCAATGTAATTTAATTTGATCTCTATTGCAATAGGCACTGAAATTTTCCAATGAACACAACACCAATAAAATATTCATTGCAATTTTCAGTGGAATACCTAAATTTTTTCTATTAAAAATATATTTAACACACGAATTTTTTAGTCCATATATATTTTTAAAATCACTCATTAATTTATCTCAAAATTACCTATTAATTTTTCAATTGAGTTAAATTTCTTAATATTAAATAATAAAAGTAATTATTATTTGAGTGTATTTTTTGTGGGATAAAAATTCAATTCAATAAATAAAAGGTGCAATTTCTAAATGTAAGAGCGTATTTTTCTTAATAGAAGTAGCTAAATAAATTGATCCACCTTTATAGTTTGTTAGATTATGTATATATTCACTATACCAATGAATATTCGTTGTGATTTTCAGTGGAATGTCTGACATAGTATTTTTTATTGCAATATAGCAATTTTTTTTAAACTTAATTTCATGTAGTAGTTTTTTTTATTAATTAAAGTAATTACGATTTTACATTAAAAATAAATTATTTTTCAAAATATCAATTATGTATCTTTTCAAAGCTTTGTTGTATGGGTTAATTTTTTGGAGATATGAAAGAAGCATTTTGATAGATATGTGAAAGAAACAAATTCGTGAGGAATAATGGTATGAGAATGTTGAGGTTGATTTTTAGGAGATCTAGAATATTTTGTTCGTGTATTTATATTTATTTACCTAAATATTAATTATTGATTAAAAATATAAGATATGATGAGTATTAGTGTATTACTAATTTGTCATTAAAAATAAGTCAAAGTAAGGGTTTTTAGGTAGTTCATTTGTTAATTAAAAATATAAAATAAGATGGATATTACAGTATTACTAATTTGTCATTAAAAATATGTCAAAGTAAGAGTTTTTTAGGTAGATCATTATTTTTACAAAATTACTCGTCCTTTTATAATAGTATAGATATAGATATAGATAAATTTATAACTTTATTAAAAATATAAAAAAGTTGTTTGACCCAAGACATTGCATCGCATAAATTTATAACTTTATTAAAATTATAAAAAAGTTGTTTGACCAAGAATTTGTGTTTACGGATGGCCTGAATAACGAAAGGTTTAAGTAATTCGGTTATAGAGTGACAAAACTTAACCAGACAGGCCGTAATTGTAGCTTGACATTAATAGTTATGAACACATTTTATCAATTGCCCCTGCCAAAACGTACTAACTTGGTCACCGTCCATATCAACCTTTTGATTTTTTGAATAAAGTTATTTATCGGACAACTGGCAATTAAAACTTCGCGTATTGGTGCCTCATTCAGCGTAAAAAAAATGTTCCTCAAATGAAAGTCCAGGAAAAAAACAATCTCAGATGTTTACTGTAAAAAGAAATAATTATGCTAAATAAATACGCATAGACAAATATAATTTTTTGGATAAATTGGCATACTTTTGTAATTATTTATCTTAATTCTAAAAATATTGTACCTAAAGATATATTATTTAGAAAGTATATGTGTTTTTGTTATGACGTTTCCACGTGGTCTATAGTTATACTGCATCATCACAACATAATTTGTGAAAATAAGATTTGTTGATTACTAATTGAGGTTTGGTTAGAATAATTTTTGGTTGATTTAGGAAGCTAATTTTTGGTGGATGATCAATGAGAACTAACTGATTTTACTAAATGCATTTGATAATTAGAATTAGTCAGGTAGAATAAAAAATCTAATGAACTTTTTTTAAACAAAATCTGTACAAGCCTATGTACGTATGAACTCAATTATTCTTGAAAAAAGAAAAAACAAATTATCATATTTAATTTAACTAATTTATGATAGTTAACAAACACACACTATATATATTCTGTATAACAGCAACGTAATTGGAAATTAAGCTATATATATTTATATATTGTGTATATCATCGTATGATTTTCTTATGGAGTCATGTCCAAATTGTATTTATTGTAGGACTGTTAATACACTATTGATGAATAAGTGTAGATTACTCCATAAGTCGAGTCATCCGAGGACTCCATAGTAAAACTGTATAGTAAGTTGAATACCTTCACGCTATTAGAATTTAATAAACGTTGCTCTCTATAAATGTTGCAGTGATTCATAAATTACTCCATTATTTTGCAACAATCACATTAATTAAAAATTATTAATAATATGATTGACTTATATATATTGACACAAATTATTCTATTTCTGCTCCAAGTAAGTTATATTTATTGTTTTTTTTTCAGCTGTCGAATGATATGTCTTGACACGTCGGTTGACGGCATGCCATCTGAAATTAAAAATTCGATACTGTTTGAAAATACGATATTTTTTGGGTATCTAAAATTCTAACATGGAGGTCAATATTGATATTACATTGTTTTTTTAACTCAAATTTTCTAATTTTGATTGATATTTACTTTTATGAGTATAATCAACATAATAAGTAATAACTAAAGTTATATGAAATGATACTCTTTTAGTATTTTACATTTATAACTTCTAACATTTTCTTATCACATATGTATATATATGCGCGGGACAAAGTACCGTTTGTAGTTAATTAATATCGATTAATTTCCTAGTAAAATCCTCGTACCCTAAGACTATTTCAAGTCGATCACAAGTCAAAAGCATTACACAGCCTGTTCCTTCGTAATTGTCCTCCGATTCACAAAATAGCCTGAGATTGATTAGTATCTATTAATCACTTTTTTTCAAAATTAATAAATTAAAATTTTGTTTTCACGCCTATGAGTTGGGTTAAGCTGTAGCACAAAAAAGGCACTTGTCAACTTCTCTATATAAACTCAAGCCTCGAGCTATTATCTTCATATCCACAACAAAATTGTTTGATAAATACAAATTTTGCTAATTAACTACAATACCCAAATTTTCCCCCAATGGCTTCTTTTCCTTCTTACAAAGCTCTCTTAACTTGCGCGGTCCTCCTCGTCCTCCTAAGTAGCTCCTCCGCTAAACTTTATGGCCCAGATTATTACTCGATAGCTTGCCCCAACCTTACTGATATCGTGAGAAATGTCGTGGCTCGTGCGATTAAGAACCAGGCTCGGATGGGAGCCTCCCTCCTTCGCATGCATTTCCATGATTGTTTCATTAACGTAAATTCCATTATATCTATATACTTATTTCGCAATTATATATAAATATTGTTGCGCGAAACTTTTAGTTTGCGCTGTCTTCTACACATTATTTATTTTTTATTTTTTTGTCGATGCCGATGGAAAGTTTGTATCGTGATTCGTCCCGATTTCATCGTGCCATAATGCATTATTACTAACTGAAACTAAATTTCATGGTTAGTATTGCAACTGATCAGTACTAACGATTTTAATTTTTTCTCTTCGTTCAGGGATGTGATGGGTCGATTCTGCTAGACGACACACCGACTCTCAAGGGAGAGAAGAACGCGGGCCCCAACAAACACTCCCTCAGAGGATATGATGTCATTGACCACATCAAGGAAGCTGTGGAGAAAAAGTGCCCGGGCGTGGTCTCTTGTGCCGATATCTTGGCCATTGCCGCTAGGGATTCAGTCAACATTGTAAGTACCCAACCCAAGCACTAATTGAGGTCCCAAATTAAAGAATATAAAATTGATTGTGATAATCACTTAGCTAGCTAGGGAATGAGCCGTTTGTCAAGCACTAATCAATTGAGGTCTCAAAGGTTAATAAAATCGGCATGTTTATGTGTTAGCCTACAGCCGGAAGAATAAAAATCGCGATAATGGTGGACGCTGTTGAAATTGCTTACCATTTTCTATGAAATAAAGTTGAACTTAGTAGTGTTGGGCATGTGCCCTTTTTTGACTGTCATGACTCATGAGTTGAGGAATAATACTTTTATATAATACATTATATATATAACAATTAACACAATCTGGAACAGTATTCGCATGGACAAAGATCTTGTAAATT
The DNA here is from genome assembly GCA_008636005.1 of Striga asiatica. Classification (NCBI taxonomy): domain Eukaryota; kingdom Viridiplantae; phylum Streptophyta; class Magnoliopsida; order Lamiales; family Orobanchaceae; genus Striga; species Striga asiatica. The sequence goes on along the minus strand of BKCP01009404.1, from coordinate 685,426 downwards.
TTATAATTCAAATAACCCTTACATATAAATCCACAATTAATTTGCAGCTTGGCGGGCCCAGCTGGCAAGTACAGCTAGGAAGAAGAGACTCCAGGACAGCTAACTTCAGTTTAGCGAACAGTAGCCTTCCTTCCGGCCTTCCTTCTCCACAATCAAACCTCACTACCCTTATCATGAATTTCAAGGCACACGGGCTTTCAGTCCACGACCTCGTCACCCTCTCTGGTTTGTTCCTTTCTATACTGAACCAAACTTAGTTAAAACTATACATAAATGATTTAGGTTGTGTTTGGTAAGTTTATAAGCTAGCTAATAGCTTATTTAATTAGATTATGATTTTTCTGTATTCAAATAAGTTTGGTTTGCTAGGACGAAAAAAATTCTAGCTTATCTCATAAGTTAACTTATGTAGCTTTTTAGATAAACCTATCGAAATTTTTATTTCAACTAATTTTTCCAAACGCTTTTATTATATGAGCTAGTTTTTCAGCCATAAATCATGAACTATAAGCTATAAGCTGACTTTATCACCTAGATTTACCAAACGTAGTCTAAATTCAATTATAATTTACATACACAAA
>BKCP01009404.1:662911-677951 GCA_008636005.1 Striga asiatica | reverse complement strand
ACTTAGGGATGTGACGCATCAGTCCTTCTAAAAGACACATCGACTTTCACGGGAGAGCAATCCGCGACGCCCAATAAGAACTCCATTAGAAAACTTGAAGTAATCGACCAAATCAAGTCGGAGGTAGAGACCAAATGCCCGGGAATGGTCTCTTGTGCCGATATCTTGGCCATTGCTGCTCGGGATGCTGTTGATATCGTAAGCTATCCAGACTTTCTGACCAAAAAAAAAAAATAAAAATACTTTAGGCGAACTTTTTTGTTTGAACAATGTTTATTTGGATAGATCATTTTACATAAACTTTGTTCGATACAGCTAACACATAATTTTTTATAGTTAGAATTACAATAACCGATGAATGATACGAAAATTTTACAGCTTAGCGGCAATAAGGTATGTTACATGGTGGAAATGGGACGATTGGACTCCACAACCGCAAACAAAACTGCAGCAAACAACTTAATTCCTCCTCCGACTTCGAGTATTAGTGACCTTATCACAAACTTCAAAAATCACGGACTTACCGAAACGGACCTTGTTCTTCTCGCGGGTTCGACTCTTGTATAAATAAACTCCATTTAAATGAACGGTTAATTTTTTAGCTAATTACATTATATGTTATATGTATATATAGGCGCTCACACGATTGGGAAAGCAAGATGCACGAGCTTCAAGAATCGGTTATACAATGAGACCAATAGCCTCGACAAAAATTTCGCCAATAATCTACGTAGAATCTGCTCGCCAGATGATAGTAAAACCGGAAACAACACGGCCGATTTGGATTACCAAACGCCAAATGTTTTTGACAATCATTATTACCAAAACATTATCGCTAATAAGACTTTGCTCCACTCGGATCACCAATTGCTCAATAACAGTGACACCAAATATCTCGTCAGTAAATATAGCAATGATAATGTTGGATTTTCCAGAGAATTTGGTCAAGCGATGATCAATATGGGACGCCTTAAGCGTACCGCAGGGGAGAAGATGGAGATACGGAAAACGTGTTGGAAGCAGAATTAGAAAATTCGGTCGGTTTTTCGTGACTATTATTATCATTATTATCGTACTTATAATTAATCCTCGTTTGGAGTTTGTGTTTGTGTGTTTCTTTTTTGAGTTGTGTGCCTTTTTCAACAATTGTTTGTTAACAATTGTCATGTGTGTTGTTGTTGTACTCTGTTTGTATGCTTAAAAATATGAATAAAAGTTTTAGTTTTGTGTATGTCTCTGCATGGAATGTATGTAAAAATTATGACATTAAAATGAACAATATAATTATTAGTAGGAAGAGAGCTTAAAGTGATGGGGATGAATGTCCAAATAACATTCTTATTAAAAAAAAAAAAATTTAAAATTGTCCGAATATTTGAGTGCCAAAATAAGAAAACGGGGCACATGTTTAGAATCTCAAATTCTCAATTCCAATGAGCAAACAGATTTATTCGCACAAATTTGCAACAACTTTCAAAATCCCATATCATCAATTGGTGTACTTTACATGTATTTTCAATATATGCGATATTGTATATAATTATAAAATGTATGATTGCACTAATTATATACAATTGTCCATCAACTACATTTGTCAAAACCTAAAAAAAAAAATCTGATAAACATTTCCTCACCCGATCAAAACTAGTAACTTTCTATTCTAAATTCAAACTTACCAGAACGAAAAATGTAGTCTACAAGTTTTATAACAACGGGAAATAAATTGCTTTCTTTTGATTCGAGATCCGCATATGAAAAAGAAACAATCCCCTCACCACCCCTTTTTGCCGTGCTCGTGTTATGCACATTTGCCTTAAACATTCGACACTGCCCATCCGTTCTCAATATGTATCCTCATACTTTTCCTCTCATTTTGTTGGCATCATTATTGTTCTGTAATTTAAAATTCCGCGTGTATTTTTGTATGAATATCACACAAGTGAGGTGTTTGATCTAATAAAAGTACAAAATAACAAGATAAAAAAAATCTAAGAAGATAATGAAGAATATAAGACAGAAAGAAATGATGATTAAGGAACCAAATATGGTTGTTAATAGAGGGATAAAGAAAAGTGATAAAAATAATGAGGAGAGGGAAAAATAAATCTATTATTATATAATGAGGGAACCTAAAAAATACATAAATAGTAACTAAAAAATAATTCAAATTCTCGCTAAAAAAATATACTAAATATTAGAACTTTTTTTTTGAAAATTTTCGTTTGTCGGTTTAAGTGGATGCTTTGATTTTTTTAAAAATTTTCATTTCATGTGCCCGTGTTAAATTTTTCTATTTAAGTGGATGCTGGTTTAATTTTCATGGTCATTTGTCGTTTTAATTTTCCTATTTAGGTGGATGCTTTGATTTGAAAACTTTTTAGCTAATTTGATTGCTATGCCCGATTTTCATGTGCCAGAATTTGTGGACACTCTCCACAGGATTCGTACCACAGACATTGATTTGAATTTTTTTTTGCTAATTTGATTGCTAAACTGGAATTGTCATTATGATAGACATTAAACCTTCGAACTCTTATAAGATAAGTTTATGTATTTTTAAACTCTTTTGAATTATGTATTTTTTATTTGCCCGATATTTCTGAATATTTATTTTTAATAACCTCATAGAAATCAATAACTCACACTATGATTATAAATAATAGCATTGTCTACCTCAATTTGTCCAATGCATCCTACGCATAATTCATTTCAAAAGTTCCTACTCTCACACATCAAACTTTCAGAATGGATCGGTCATGGGACCTTATCAAAGATATAAGGAGTAAGAGGCACATGATGAAGCTTCGGGACGTCTGCATTTTCGAACGAAGTTTCAATGCCTTGGTTTGACCAATACATTATGCACGTGTAAAAGTCATTAACTGATAGAAAGCCAATTTCAATATCCGTTTTGGATTGTAATCTATTAATATATAATAAGAATGATAATTTACTTCAAAAAATAAGGATTAACTGATAAAAATATCGCCCAAAAATTCGTTTGTTGCTACTAATGGAATTTTTTTTATGAATTTTTTTTAAATCTCCCAACCAGACACGTTTTTTGTGATTCAAAATGTGAAAATTGCCACATCACTTTATTTCGAGGAAATTGCAAATTTGGTCCCGTTAGATTGGGGCGGTCGTAATTTTAGTCCCAAGAGGCACAATTTCAATCCTTAACTAATTTTTGTTGCGCAATTGGTCCTAAATCTAATTGACCGTCAAGTCACCGTTAACTCTCAGGACTGAAATTGCGCCTCTTGGGAATAAAATTACGACCGTCCAATCTAACATGACCAAATTTGCAATTTCCTCATTTATATTACATATATATATATATAAATATATATATATATATATTTGAATATATATATATATATATTTAAATTTATATTTTTTGTACTAAAAAAGTATATAAATATATATTAACTTATTTAATATATATATATATATAACTGGTCAGTCCAATCAACCAATTTTGACTGGTTCATTGGAAACAGTTCGTTCAAAGGAATCAAACCGTTTAGTTGACCGATTCTAGATTCAATAGCCAATTTAGCCCACTTTTCAAAACAATAGTAGTTGATATTATTTTTATTTTTATTTTTATTTTTTAAAATTTTATTAACCTCTACAATTATATATATATTTTTTATAAACCATGATAGGTCGAAAAATGTGCTTATTTTATATGTTTAATGGTGTATTTTTATACACTTAATTTATTCGCATATTTATATTTTTCACCTTATTTATTATTTGGATAGATTCATACACATTAGTATTTTTATATTTATTTTCAGCTCATTAGAGTATTTTATAAACGCAAAGCATTGGACGGAAGTTCACGTAATCAATTATCGAGACGTCCGAGATACTCGTTAATTTGGCCACGGTTGAGCATGAAATTTAGGCCCAATTTTCATGGGCACGCAGCCACGTAATGCAATGGTGGGGGAGAGATTATTGGAGTGTTTCTATTTTGTTGGAGACTTAAAGCAAATTATTTGATTGGAAAGTTTGTGATTGGTTGGAAAGGAATTATTTGCGAGGACTCAAAAACCCACACAGGCAGCAACATTAAAGGACGATTATATTTTCCGTACGCAGGAGCCGAGGAGACATTCTTTCTTTACGCGACAGAGAAAAGGAACGCAGCAGCCGCACGGATAGAGAATATTACACGTGGAGGGAAGCCCCAATCGCACACGAGAGGATAATTCTATTCTCTCTTTTATCTTTTATTTTTATTCTCAATAGTATGTTAAGCTAGTATTTTTATCCAGTTTGAGGGGATGTTTGAACCCTAATTCCGATTTGTCTATGAATTGGATGATCTTTATTTATTGTTGATTAATCTAGACGACGTATTTATTTTGTTGATGAGTTGATTCATGCTATCTATGTTTAACGTTTATGAATTATGGTGTTTGATTTAGTTTGGCCAGCTAGGTTGAATATTCATAGTTTAATTGCTAGATTCGAGACTTTAATCCGTAATTGTTATTGTTTCGTTTCGTTAGTAGTAAACTAGGGGTCGTGCATCTCTAGGGTAGCATGAACATAGGTTAAATGGTCCGAGCTTTTGTGTCTGTTGCTTAGACTGATCTATTTTCCTAGGAATTAATGCTGCTAGTGTATTAAATCTAGAGAGCTTATTCTAGGTTGTCCGCTAGCTAGGTTTAGTCGAAGAGCTTATTTCGATTAAATATTCGGTAAGGGAAAATTCGGTTAACAGAGCTTGTTGTTAGCTAGGGTCGGTAATTCATTAGTAATTTAAAGAAAGCGTCGAAATTAATTAACGGTAGATTGAGATTGGGTGATAACTGAACCGAAAGCGTTCAAAATTTGTATCTAAAATTTATTATAAAGTCATTTTTTTGAAAAATGACGGCTAAATGAAATTTCGAATTCAATTTCAAATAAATTGTCATTTGAATAAGATATTATGTAAACCTTAATTCCTAAAAATCCGACAAAATCATTCCTAACAAAAGTCATTCCATAGCTAATTAGTTGTTACTATGTTTATCTAACCATCAAAAAATAAAAAATTTCAAAATCTCGTTCATAATATTGGCTATAGAGATATGTTACCATAACTGTAGGAAAATAAAGGAGTATCTTCTTCAATTTCGTTCACAATGTTATTGGCAGAGATAATATAGGAAATATATTTTACTAATCTTAACATAAATATATATCAAATAAATTAATTTGAGCAGGAAATGATCTGCAATCCCAAAAATATGGCATGTAAATGGCATGTAAATCCCAAAAAATGATATGGATTTATTTGAAATCTATTAATATATAAAGAGACAATGATATTTACTTGAAATAGCAATTAAAAATCAGCAAAAGAATATTTGGTTTCCCGCCTAAAGGATTTTACTATATAGAGTAATATTTTTTGCCAAAATTTGAAAAATCCCGCCTAAATTAATGTACAGAATCATTTTGGTCAAATATTGCGTCTATTATCTTTATTAGTTGCATGATTTAAATTTGGAATATAATATATTGACAAAATTTGCTACTATTACCTTTATTAGTTGCATGGTTTAAATTTGGTATATAATATATTGAAAAAATAAAAAAAAATTAATTTAAATTTAAAAATAAAATGTAATTATTCATAACTTACGGGTGAATATTAACTTGGACGTAAACGAAATAGTCAATTATTTATAGTTTAATAAATTACTCAACTATTTTAATTTTTTTATTTGAATAATTTATACATTAATGAATTATTTTAAGAAATGAAACATTATAAATTTTATATTTATACTTATTATTCAAATCGATTTTCGAAATTAAAACTTTGAAATGATACTTATTTTGAAACGAATATAATCAGTATTTTTTGACCCGGACCGGCCTGGCCCGGTCGACCCAGAGCTGGAACCGGTCCAGGTGGGTTATTTGGATCGGGCAACAAAGGACCCGGTCAAACCCGGCCTTGACCCGGCCAACCCGGGGCATTGACCCGGCTGGGTCAACCGGGTTGACCCGGTCCATATATATTTTTATTATTTTTTTTGTTTTTTAAAAATAAAACTATGTATATATGTTTATATGGTAAGTATTTATCATGAGATAAATATTATTAACACTTTAATGTACAAATTTTATACATAAAATATTTAATTTTGTTACTTTTATGTATATTTATATGACAAAAATACGCTATATATAATTTTAAAAATTTTATAATTAACTATCCAGTTCAGCAATTGACCCGGTGACCCGAGGACCTGCCCGAGTCGATTACTGGGTCGGGTTTAAAAACTATGAATATAATGTAATTTATTTTCAGTTATGTGCACCGCACGAGTTGTATACTAATTTTAAATATTTATTTTTATGTCATTTCACACAATTTAAACTTTATATAACATTTTCAATAAATTAATATAGGTAAATTGTATTACATATTGATTCCATATTTTTAATTTATAAATATTATTTAATAAACATTTTTAATTTATAAATATTAATGAATATCTCTTACCCGTGCACTACTAGTATAAAGCAATTAATCACCTATTTTGAAGCTCGATAAAACTATGACTCGTTTACATGCGAGAGAGAAACTTTTCTGCCGAGTAATTTTCTCAAGTCTATTTCGGCCTGCATATAATTGGGCCAAGCGCAGTTACTTCTTCATATGGGTTAGGTTGGGCCTGCCTACGACTTAAGGGCTCAAAATTATTAGCTCTAAATTGAATTTTGGCAAATAATATTCAGTTGTCATATGAGTTGCTCTGTATATGTTAATTTGAAAGCGTTCAAAGATGAGATATTGGGGGATGAAACTAGACAAGTGAAGAATGAATATGTATTTTCTTTCCATTGATTGTAAATATTATTGTAAGGAAAACAAATGTTGGGAATTGTGTACCTTTTTAAAAAAATTCATTTGAAATTTTTATTTCAACTAATTTTACCAAACACTTTTATCATATAAGCTAGCTTTTCAGCTATAAGTCATAAGCGATCAGCTATAACCTCGAAATTTACTTAAAATCTATAAGCTGACTTTATCAGTTAGATTTATCAAACGTAGTCTAAATTCAATTATAATTTACACAGTTTTGCTATAAAGCCAATAATTGGCTCCATAATGGGAGCCAGCCTTCTATATACAACAAGTAAACTATACCATATTCTCTTATTACTTAAATAATTTCATTAATATGTTATGGTTTACTTGTTGTATATAGAAGGTTGGTTCCACTATGGAGTCAACTGTTGGTTTCATAGCAAAAAAATTATTTAAATTAATTTTCTTAAATAAATCAAAAAAATATAAAATCGGGGGTACTTTTGAAAATCCTGTCTAACTTTCATAGACAGGATTTTCAAAAGTACCCCCGATTTTATATTTCTTTGATCATCACAACATGACTTTGCTAAATGAACTATCATAATTGATTACAACCTAATACAGTTTTTTTAATTTTAATTAAAGTTGTCCTTAATCTTTTTTTTTTTTAATTTTAATTAAAATTGTCCTTAATAGTCTTCTCGATGTATAAAAATATATCAACTAAAAGTCATGAATGAATCGACTTTTGGCCACAAGGGCTTTCCATGCATTCATCCTTAATTTATTAGTAAAAACACATAAATCTTATCGATTCTTGTTATTTGTTTTTGTTGACCAAGTCAAGATTACACTTAGAGCATCTCTAATGGCTTGTACATTGTTTCATTCCATTGCCACATGGTCCTAAAAAATCCAATCTGGCATGTAAAATTTCTAGAAGTATTTTTAGATGTAGAAAGGCTTTTAGACATCTTCTATCTATATTATATTATTTATTTTATATATTTTTCTCCACCAACTAATTATTTTCTTACACATGTCAATTTATTCTACAATTGACATTCACCATTGGAGACAAACTATTTTCATTTTTTTTCTCCACAACATACATATCAAAATAAACATTGTGCCTAATAATAATAATAATAATAATAATAATGTGATAATAATAATAAAAGAATCAAAGGAGTCTAATCAAATGGCAAAACTCAAACTCAAAATGAGTGTAATTTTTTCATAATCTCTTTTTTGTGTTCCAAAACAAAAATGGGTTCCAATCTTAAAAATATGGTTTGAATTATGGAGCACACATACATAAAAATAAAAATAAATTGTATACATGTGCTGTAAGCATAATCACGGATCTTGAATAAATAATTTGGTGTACACGAAATACTTACTTGATGCGAAAGACGACATAATTTGTGATGTTGATCTTGATGATCACACGGAGCTCGATTGATTCTTAAATCTAAATCAGTTTCTCCCTCATGGCCGTCTCTTAACGTAGTAGACCATTGATGGGATAATACTGCGTACCCTAATTGGAGGAGAGATGACTAATTTATGTAGAGGTGACTTTAGATCTGTTACGTCCATCAAATATCCAAATTAATGGCTTCGAGTTGTTTGACCATTAAATAAAAGGTTTAACCCAATGAGATAATTAATTGTGAGCCCAATGCTTTTGGGCCACATATTTTTACATTCTCCCACTTGGTCCGAAAGCCCTTAATATAATAATATAACATTAGGTGCGCACAAACAAATCTCATTATGCCATACGTCATAATAACCTATGACATGATAAACCATATAGTGAGAGTTATGGCGGTTGTACACTCTCGATTCGCATACTTCCTTTCATATAGTACTACACTAAAAGTTCAACACATCAAGTTTTATAATTATATATATAATATCATAATGTCCAGCTAATTGTCATGAAGACATTTATTTCTTGTTCTAAACCTAATGTATACAAAATCATAATGAACAAGAAACTCAATGATAATCAGAAACATAACATCAATGAGCTCATGAGTGTGTCGTAAAATGACTTTGGTTGTAGACCTTTAGTTAACAGATCCACAATCATAAGGTATGTTCTAATATGTTCGATGCACACTCTTTGTTTCTGAACTTCCTCCTTAACGATAAAATACTTTAATTTCGTGTGTTTTGCACCCTTGGAATATTTCTTGGAGAAGAAAACTTCAGCAGAACTATTACAATATATTTTCAGCGGCTTGTTAATGGTGTCAACAACCCCAAGTCCCTAAATAAAGTTCCGCAGCCATAATACGTGAATTGTAGCCTCATAACAAGCTACAAATTCAGCCTCCATAGTAGATGCAGCTATGGCAGACTGTTTGGCACTTTTCCATGAAATTTCTCTTTTTGCAAGGAGAAACATATAGCCAAACGTTGATTTACGACTGGTAATGCATCCATCAAAATCTGAATCGGAATATCCAATCACCTCAAGGCTATCACACTTCCTAAACATGAGCATATGATTCGTCCCTTGAAGGATATCATTAATATATAGAACCAAAAATATAAACTTACTCCCACTAATCTTATGGTAAATACATCGATCAACAGTGTTTTCTTGAAAACCAAAAGACGTGATGGTATCATTAAACTTAATATACCATTGTCTGGAAACTTGTTTAAGTCCATATATTGACTTCTTAAGTTTATACAACATGTGACCCTTTCCTTCTATGGAAATACTTTCGGGTTGATCCATATAAATTTCCTCCTCTAAGTCCCCTTTAAGAAAGGCCGTTTTCACATCCATTTGATGTAACTCTAAATCATATTGAGCTACTAAAGCCATAATGATTCTTAAAGAATCTTTCTTAGAAACAGGTGAAGAAAGTCTCTTTATAATCAATGTTATCTTTATGAGTATAACCCTTGGCAACAAGTCTAGTTTTATGTCGTTCAATATTGCCACTCGAGTCGCATTTTGTCTTAAAGACCCATTTACACCCAACTCGTTTTGAACTTTCCGGCAATTCTACTAGATCCCAAATATTGTTTTTGGCCATAGAGTTTAACTTTTCTTTTATAGCATCAATCCATTCTCGTCACTGTTAATGGCTTGTGAAAACAAAACAGGATCTTCATCAATGCTAGTATCATTATCCAACTCTTGTAAATAAACCACATAATCATCCGAAATAGCAGATTTCTCACCTTTGTAGGTTTACTTAATGCTATTCCACGTGGTTCATTTATATTAGTTGGTGGCAAGTTAGTCTCTTCATGGTGTACTACATCATTCAAATTTTGTCCACCATTATTTTGTTCTTGTGGTTGTGGAAAAATATTTGGAACAACTATGGATATAGGAACATTAATGGGTAATGGAACGTAAACCCTTATTTCATTAATTTCCACAGTCTCTTTAGCACTCCCACTAACTTCACAATTTTCAAAAAAATCTAGCATTGCCCGTTTCAATGATTCTAGAATTATGATTAGGACAGTAAGACATATACCATTTGGAATTTTCTGAGTAACCAATAAAGTTGTTGTCGTATAGATTTGTAACAACATCATCAACATAGTAAATACTCTAATTAAAACGGTAAGCGAAGACAATGTGAGAGTATCGCTAAATATTGTCGGTGAGTTGTAACCGAAGTGATCATAATACAGAGTGTCGTCCCCTTCCACTGAGGGAACTTTAAGCTATATATAGTAACTTTTTAGTACACATTGTTCGAGATTTCCAATCATTCGGGATTCATTCGAAAAGTAGCTTTAAATGGACAGTTTGATCAACTGGGCCCACGTTTATCATGATGTTGGGTGTGAGATGCAAGGAGGTTGTGCAGGCGCCTTGTCACCTGCTTGGATATTAGTGAACTTGGTTACTCCCGAGGTGGATCGAGGTGGGTTGTGGTGTCGGTAGACCATGGTGAGATTTTAAGAAGTCGGAAGTCGGTTGTGTTGGAATCATGGGTAGTCAGAAGTATCATGACGTCGGTAGGGGCAAGTGAGTTATACCAGTTCGTCACGTCATGCCCGTTCGTCACGTTGGTCAGGAAGGTCCAACTTCCGAGGGGAGGTAATTCCGAGGTCACACACCACGTGCAAAAGAAAAGAGATTCCGAGGCCACCTGACGTGTCTCACTTTTACCACTTTTATTTCAAATTACGGATATTACGGTTATAGCTTTATGGTCGCACCGTCTATAATCTGTTTTTATTCAGAATTATGCTCGAATTACCAAGTCGGTAGTCAACAAAAGTAACCACTCATAGTTTAAGAATCCAATTTCTTTTCATGTGGGTTATATACTCGTGCTTCTGCCGGACAACCCCAAACATGCAGATGTCTCAAACTAGGTTTCCTTCCAGTCCATAACTCAAAAGGAGTTTTAGGAACTGCCTTACTCGGAATCCTATTTAGCAGATACACGGCAGCCTTAAGTGCATACATCCACAAAGATTTGGGTAATGTTGTATTACTTATCATACTCCTAACCATATCAATTAATTGTTCTATTTCGTCTTTCTGCTACACCGTTTTGTTGAGGTGTGCCTGGCATAGAATACTGTGCATATATGCCATGTATATCGAGGAACTTACCAAATGGACCGGGATTTTGTCCCGATTTATCATACCTTTCATAGTATTCACCACCTCAATCAGACTCTACTATTTTCACTTTTCTGTTTAACTGCCTTTCAACTTCATTAATGAAAACCTCAAGTGCATTTGCAGCTTGAGATTTTTTCTTGAGCAGATAGACATAACTATAACGTGAAAAATCGTCTATAAAGGTAATGAAATATTTTTCTCCATTAAAAGATGGAGCATCAAAAGGTCCACATATATCAAAAGGTCCTTCAAGAAGCTGACTACTTGTGGCTCCTTTCTTGTCATGTTTGGTTTGCTTTCCCTTAATCCAATCCACACACAACCCAAGATCGGTAAAATCAAGATCCAAAAGAATCATATCTATCACCAACCATTGCATTCTTTATTTGAATACATGACCCAAACGTTTATGCCACAAGAAAGCAGAGTTCTCATTAGCTACACCACGTTTAATTTTAATGTTCTGATGAACACACATCAATGGTGCAGAAAAATCAACATCAAGTTTCAGTTTATAAAAACCATCCATAAGGATTCCAGAACCAAAAACGGAATCATGTTTGTTAATTAAACTGAAACATCCATTTCCAAACTTAAAGGAAACCCAAGAACATCAAGTCTAGAAAGAGACATTAAGTTTCTAAAAAATGAAGGTACATAGAGAGTTTGTAAAAGATTCAGGTGGTGCCCGGAATCTAAAACAATACGATAAGTCCCTATGCTTTCAATTGGGGCCTTCATACGGTTCCCCATAAACAAAAAGTTCTCATTTGGGTTTATGTTCTGAATTGTAAGAAATTCCTGCATCACATTAGAAACGTGAATTGTAGCACCAGAATCCAACCACCAAGTATTTGAAGAAACTTCAGACAAGTTTGGTTTGAAACATACAATGATATTGAATATATCTTTCTTTTCAAACCAAGACTTGCGTTTCAGGCAATCATTCTGAATGTGTCCTTCTTTCTTAGAGAAGTAACATTTATTTGCTTGATTTTTCTTCTTTCCATCATTAGTGACCTGCGAAACTTTAGCAGGTCCTTTCTTCTTAAACTTGTTGGATTTAGGTTTGAGAACATCATTAGCTCCATGACCCACAAGGTTGACCGTATAAACTCTTTGTGCCTTAAGCCTCGTCTCCTCCTGAACAAGCTTACTAGCCAATTCATTTACATCACATTTATCCTTAATAGTGTTATAGTTAATTTGAAAAGGCCCATATTCAAGAGGCAACGAATTAAGCATAAATTGCACCAGAAATGAGTAATCCATGGTCATGCATGCTGCAAGATTAGTCATGTCAAGAACATGTTGCTGCCAATGATTTATCTGCGGAACGAAAACGCTCTTCCACAAGCAAAAGATATGCTTTTGCATCCTCATTATCATGAAGAGTTGATTTAATGTTGTTGGCAACCGTCATTCGCATAAAGCGCAAACATAACCTGTTAGACCGGTCCCAAGCCTTACAATTTGATTTCTCAACCTCACTGCTTTGATCAGTAATGTCAGCGGACTTTTCTTCAAGCAATGTCAAGTCAATATCCAAAACACCTAAATAGAATTTGATTTGCTCACGCCATTTAGAGAAATTCAAACCATTGAAGACAGTAACAGAAGAAGCTTGCGAATGAAGAGAGATAGTTACACATACATAAATACTCACTTAATTAATATATTCAAAAAATACATTCATAACATATATTGCAGGTCTCCTTTAGGTAAACACAACAATCTATATCATTCTCATAAGTCGAATGTCATTTATCACTTAATGAAAATTAAATAAACTCCATCAAACATACATAGTATCTACATACGCTCGACAAGAGAATATTATGTTTCTCCTTAATGTTTATTAGTTATAGAACATTGATTCACCTTTGGGTAATACCATAATTTTTAACAACCAATAAACTCATTCGCTTGAATAATGATATTCTCATAAATTATATGACCAAACATTATAAAATTAATTCGACCACATTAATGACTAATAAATTAATTTTCTCTTAATATCATATAACACAATAACAAATAATCCTTATAAACATGATGGGAATTTGTGTATATCTCATTCATCATACAAACCAAAAAATAAACAAAATATGACTTTTTGTACATATATTGAATTATATGCCCAAAAAATCAAGTCTACATTCCAGACTTGACTCATGATACATGGTTGGTGGGCCAGACTCTCATTAACAATGGTTTATTACAAAAGAAAAGTGTAAATGGATACTTTGATAATTAATTTCCCAGCCTCATCATCATAAGCGGATAATATTGTGGAAATTAAAAACGTTTGACCAACCAACCAAATTTCCCGAAGATTGATCCGCAAATCCCAAAACAGAATTCAGGTTTTGTCAATTAAGCTTTTACAGTGTGATAGTCTTCCGTGCATTTACACATATGTAATTAAAATATTATAACTTATTTGTTAGCATATAATATTAAAATTAATAAATTTAATAATGATATTATATTTAGAGTATTATAAGTGCAGCGAGTGTCTTCTCCTCCTTCAGGAATACGATTGTGGCTTGATCATGATATTATTGGAGTGTCTTACTCCCCGTCGAGTCCTAGTCTAGTAGCTTTGGGCCCCCGGCCTCTTTTATTGTACCGAATAAAAGAGAGTATTATAAGTGTATATAAAATTAAAATTATAAGTTAGATAATGATATTATGTTTTAAAATTTGATCATTGATTAAAATAAATAGTACAAAACTATTCGATTACATATGAATCACTATATTAATTGCATAAAATGTAACAAATAATATAAATTTTATAATTTTGAAAGATCAAGACCAATTAATTAGCTGAAAGATATTAAATTTATTATAGCAATTGCTTATGCAATTTTAAGGGATTTTACTATGACATTAAAACAAATTAATTTATTTAACAAACAATCACTTAATTAGATAAAAAAATATAATATTGATTTTAGAATAATAAACTTGAACAATAAGTTTTTTATGTTATGTAATTCTCATATATCCTTTAGTACTTAATTAACCAAAACAAAGGCGCAAGAAAGAAAATATTTTATCATTAATAAGATAAGGTGGATTAATGGAATAATAATAATAATAATAGTGATTGTAACGGAAAAAAGCGGAAAACAACAAATAGTATTATTAAGTTTTTTATTAATAAATATATATATAGATAATAAATTGAATTGTAACGGTTTTTTGTTGGAAAACTATAGAGGTTTTATTAAATAAATTTTATCAAATAAACTATAGGGGCTGGTGCAAATAAAAACCAGTCCTGGTGTGAGAACCGTGAGAACCATATTTGATGCTATTTTTAATTGTGTATGATGCTATTTTTAATATTATATGATGCTATCATTTTCATAAATGCTAATATAAATTGTGTTGCTATTTTTAATAAAATACATCCTAGTTAAAAATAGCACTAGAACACACTCAATCATAGCACTTCGCACAATTAAAAATAGCGGTTCTCATGGTTCTCACGCTAAGACTTAGTTCTCACACCAGGACTAATTTTTATTTGAACTAGCCCATATATATATATATATATATATATATATATA
>BKCP01009404.1:634498-655615 GCA_008636005.1 Striga asiatica | reverse complement strand
TATAGGATGAGGATCAAAATATACATATATATTGGTGAATTGGTGATGATGGATTACCTTTCTGTGGACATTCAAGCATACTAGTATCGGTTAATTGAGCCAAACAAGAAATTGAGAGAGAGAAAGAGAGGGAGAGATTGTGGGGAGAGAGAGAAAGAGAGAGAAGGGTGTGTGAGGATAAATGAGAGTGAAAGAGTGCTTAAAAGGCAAGACAAAGAGGAAAAAGACGGTTCAGATGCAGTTTTTCATTAAAGAAACTGCCAAAGATTGAGGGTATGGTGATTAGAGAACTGAAAACGAGTTTTACTAATATTATTGGCTCTCTAATTTGGAATGTAATATAATTAACTATAGGCAGTTGATTTTCTATTTTATTTTTTTTTTCTGGCCCCTACTCTTCTTGACGCTTGTACGAGGATTCACTCAACACACAAAATAATATTGGTTGGTTAATTTGTAGTGTTGGCTATTTGAACTGAGTAGCTCCAGTTTGAGTCGTGCTCGTTTAACAATAAACGAGTCAAAAGTTCGGCCTGACTGCTGGTTTAAAAAATTTAAAACTTTAAACGAGATATTTGTAAACAAGTTCGGGCTTCAGTATTTCATTTAAAGTTTATAAGAAAAATTTAAAATAAAATAAAAACAAGATGTTCACTAACAATCTTGGTTCGGCTAGTTTAAATAANTAAGAGTGAATTACAATGTAGAGTAAATCTGACATGTAATTTATTTATTTATTTATTATTATTTTTTTCGATTACAATAACATTAACAATCAATGGAGATTTAAGCTCCGACCGTTACAAAAAGAGGTGATAGAAAATACGGGAGACGGTCCTTCCACAAGAAGGATCTCATCGCCGACAAGGCCGGCTTAGCTAACTGGTAGGCAACAATATTATGATTCCGCTCTATATGACAACAAGACCCACAATTGAGTTTTGACAAAAGCGATAAAATGTCCACAAAAACTTGATGCAAGGTGTCATTAGGCGATAGCTCAGACAAACCACAGATAACTGCTAGGGCAACCGTTTTAGCATATTGAATTGAAAAACCCGAATCATGAGCAAAACGCAATCCAAACCTGAGAACTAGAGCTTCGACTACAAGTGAAGAAAAGGAACTTGGAAGAGTAGTTTCAAAAGCCGCCCAACACACACTTTCTGAGTCGCCTATCCAACCCCCCAATCCAATAATCGAATCACGGATCACTGCGTCGTAAAATAATGTAAGTCCATTATAACAATTCCAAGAACCAACCCACCTATCGATAGTTGATGTGAACTGAGATATGTTAATGACTCTATTTATTTGCAGTGGGAGACAAAATATGGCCCACAGAGAAGAATGAGGGGCTCTGGAATTAATATACTTATTGAGTTTTAATAAAAATACTAGCTCGGTCACGTGAGGGCAAAATAAGTTTTTGGTTCCCGAAGATACCTCGTTTTTTCTTTCGACCCTGATAAAGGTCTAATTTTACATCAAGTGGACAATGCACCTCTTTTGTTGCATCATGCATGAGGTTCAGGGTTCGAATCCAATNCTAATTTTTTACGTAAGATATCTTGAGAATTTGTGAAAAGGAAGTCACATTAATCACCTGCAAGACTTTACACTGCTAATCATATGTTAATTAACGAGCTTAATCCGTTAATTTAACTCGTGTTTATGATTTTGTCATGTTTAAGGACATTAATTTATGAAAAGAAAGGTCGACGCTTTCAGCATTTTTCTCACAGAAAATGATACAACACCTCGTGGATATATAATTAGCCGTGTTAATCTTTTGCACAAACAGCAGCGAGTTAGTTTGTGCCGAAAAATGGAACGTTGCTACTTTAACTGTGACTTCTCACCTATAAACACACTAGCTTCTAAGTGGAACAATTCCTAACAACACAAGTAAATGGCGATACTAAACTAAACCATTGATTTTCAAACCCGATCCAGACAAGCTCCACGGGTCACGTTATAAAAAAAAATCTTATATTTCAACAAAAAATTCAATGATAATGTATCTCAATGAAAATATACTTTAATGAGTTTTTCATTATAATTTTGATGGAAGTTGAAATGACTATTTTTTTTTATCGACTTATTAATGTAGAATTTTCGTTGAAATATGAAATTTTTATTGAAACTTTTATTTCCATTTATAAAAATCTATCGTTGGATTTGTCAAACTCCAACGGAAATTCCAAATGAACACTCATTCTGAGGAAATATGTTCGTCGGAATCAATTGAAAAATTTGGTGAAAATAATAACATTGAAATATATTTCGGTTGAAAATTCATAATTATTTTATAGTGTCGGTCAACAGTCAGCCGGTCTAGGTGGGTTGTTCAAATTGGATGTTGGTTGGTATATTAAATATTTTGCTTTTTTTAACTAATTTTTTATTCAGTTTGAGATCAAGATTAGTCAAAAGTGTTTGCATTTATATTTTTCAATATGGCAATGCAAATGTGTTCTATTATTAACCTTGAAGGTACTATAGTGTGATGCCGTTGCACAAAATGTTATATTATCGAATTTTTGTACAATATAAATAAGATTCTAATAGAGATATAATTTTCTCAACAATTTGGTCTCCTCATAAAATTTAATTTTTGTACAAATTTTGTACAATGTTGAATTTAATGTGCTTCAATATTTGGCTTTTTGGGAGCAAAATATTGTACATCTTATTACAATATCGCATATGTAGCTACTATGTTAGGTTGAGTAATGGTTAGACAGTTATATTATTCCAATATATATTATTTTACATTAAAATAATATAATATACAAAAATATGACATATATATTATAATATAAATATATCCTTTCTTTTCAATAAGGTTTAAGCAGATTATTTCAAAAATTGTGATATTCCATATGCTAACCCTCATACCTATATATGAAACAAAATCTGAAATTATACTTAGGAATCAACAATATATAAATAAAAAGCTTATCTCATAATTAAAATAATTCAATGTAGAATATACGAGATATGAGTGAACGAAAACAAGTTTTGCTTGGCTCTGAATCTGTAGGGAAGCTATCTCAAGGTGGGTGGTGATGTAGGGAAATAAATACTGTGTGTGGAGAAAATGTATATTATATAAATTATCCTAAATATTGCTTAGAGTTTAAGAAAAGACACAATGGATTCTTGTTTGACCCGTATTTTAAGGCAATTAACCCGCCCCGTTGTTTACCTCAAATAAATGTTAATTACAATCTCTTTACATATTTGCTACTGCAAAATTCTCATGTCCTGCATTTTCTCAACCCGCATTCGAGGGTAGATTCAATTTTGAACGTTATATTTTTGTAGAAGTTTTCGAAGAGTGCCTTAAACATGTAAAAGGGTGAAGACAGATTAGGGCGTGGAAGGCCTCAGCCCAATTTGTGCTTATTTCTGTATAAGCTTTCGAAGAGTGCCATAAACATAAAAAAGGGCCGATTTGTGCAGACAGATTGGGGTGTGGAAGGCCTCAGCCCAATTTGTTCTGGAATCACTCTTCACAACATTTTTAGACCACAAGATAATTGGGCTTTTCTTAGTTGGACTTAAAAATGTAATAATGATGGGCTTGTAAGGCGCTTTCAAACTAGAATAATATTGGGCTGGGCTATCAAGAACATCAAACATCAGTGGTCAGTGTACAGTTCATTGGGAAAGTGAAAACTAAACTGACAAAATGGCGTTTTTGCGATGGTTTATTATTTATTTATTTATTTACAAGTCATTATTATTCTTTATGTTTGGTATCTATATTTTTATAAACTTACTTTCCTCTTTATCTTTTTACGTGGTTTTAATGATAAGGCGATTCATCAATTTTCAAGACAGTTATTGCCTACCTTTATTGTCAAATATTTTAAAAGATTTTTTTGCTAAAATTATGACTGTTCATCTTCTTTTTTCTTCTTCATCTTATTTTCTCCTCGCCAAACGTAATCCCTGATTCTCTCTTAATTGGCAACTCTATGCATTCTCAATTTTTTCTCTCTTCACCTCATGAAACCGCCACCGCCATGGTGCAAATTCCTCGGCCGCCACTAGTGTTCACCGCAGCGATCGACAAAATCGGGGAGGTCTCCCCTCGTCGTGTTCGATGAATACCAGTGGTCAATTTCCAGTTTTCCGAGGTCATGGGCGTGGTGTTGGGAATAGCGTGGGCTCGAAGTGGTGGTCGAGGCGTCGGAGATTGGGAGGCAGAGGTCGTCGAAGGAGAAATCAATGATTTTTTTATTTTTTTTTTGAGATTGTGAAATTGTGAAAATTGTTGGACAGGGAACGTTGGGTATCAATGGAGTGAATTTTCGTTTTCTAATGAGTGAATAGGTAGTTGCGTAATGGTTGTTTTCAATCATTATATTTTATATATGTTAAAGCGAATTGGTAGCGTATTCTATTTATTTTTTTTTTCAATTTGTTCATTGGTAGTGTGTTTTAATTTTTTTTTTAGTTGTTCATCTGCATGGTGATTTGTGTAAATAAAAATATATTAAGTTGGTGTAAAAACAATTCGATTGTTTAGTGATTTAAATGGTGATTTGTGTATATACAAAAATATATTCAGTTGGTGTAAAAACAAATTGTGTTGTTTATAGATTTAAATTTGAGCAGTTATTAATTTCACGTATTTTAGAAAACTAATCTGTAATTTACTAAATAATCTCAGTAGTTGGTTTTTTCATAAACTCTTTTTCTATACTAGGCAGTTGCGCTAAATCTTCTTGATTGACATTTGCGTTGACTATTGCTGTGACCGTATTTAGCTACATCAGTAAGTTTTTTTATTTTATTTTTTTTCAAATTTAAATTGTATGGATACCAACTATTTTGGTAAAGTATCAAAATTTTCTGACCTTGGATTAGAAGCCAGTTTTTTTCTATTTCCCTTGTATGAAATTGGAAGAAGTAATGAAAGGAGAAAAAATAATTGTGTTACGTCATATTGTTTCAATATTTGAATTGACATTTCATGGCAATACTTGATGTATGCGCTAAGTAAATATGAGTGGATTTTGGACATCTTGATTTAATGTCATTCTCATTTTAATTGAGTTCTTATTTTTTTTTCCTTTTTGATTGTTCTTAGTTTGNGTAGGGTTGTGGAGGTTTTTCTCTTTAGTTTCTTTATTCGTTTGGTTTGTACTGTGTATGAACTTGTTTGGTCTCCTAGGGTGCCTTTGTTCAGGCTACCCTCTTGTTTTGCGGTCATTTGACTGTCGATTCCTGTACATCAAAGTTAATTTGGTTCTATAATATTTGATGATTTGAGAGGAAAAAAAATAAAAATTCTATGCTTTCCACTGCAAGAAAAAGACATACCAAATTCAAATAGAAAATTAAATGGTAAGATATTTCAATAAAAGTTTAACAGATATTTCAATGTCACAATTTTTGTTGAAAATTTTCAATGAATCCAAAATAAATCAATATTAAAATATTCTATTGTAATTAACTTTTAATTGAAACTTTCATTTTTCAACGGTTTATTGTTCTAGAATTTTTCTTTGGAATATCTAATCTCAGATGGATTTCTTCTTTATTTTTTTTTGTCATATTTCATCACTTGGAATAATTCTTGTTAGTATCGTTAAAATCCAATAAAAGTTCCAACAAAAAACTAATACTAACGATTTTTTTTTAAAGAAATTCCGCTGAAAATATTGAGTGAGAGCATTGAAATATTCCTTGAAATTGCGATCTTCATCATTTTCTTGCAGAATATCCTAATCAATTATTTAATTGCATATCTCATAAAAATTAAATTGGCTATAAAAATATGAAATAAATCATTATTTTGTTATTATATAATAGAAAGATTTCGAGGTGCGCCTTATTAATTATTTATGCATATTGAAAATCCAAAAGATGCAATCAACAACAACGAATTTCCACATCTTCTACATATAACTAGTAATTAAGATTAATGTCTCATCACCTAGCTAGTAAAAATGAATATAGTTTCATTATTCTGGAGTGTTTTATGCATAATTATATGGTCCATTATCAGGAGTAAATATTCTACAATACACATTTATTAAGGAAGAAATTGTTTTGTTGTCTATGGCAGTATGGCTCATTCATAGACCTCAACAACTTGAATGCTGTACAAACCAGAAATTTCAGAATTGAGCAAGTTAAAACAATTTTTCATGATGACACGTGTATGAGAACTCATGAAAACTTGATCTGAACCGAAATAATTTATTGTATCGGGCCTGATCTTACAGGTCACTTTGATTGGGATTGATATATGTTTTAGATTTTAGTACTTCCCCAATTTATAAACTCAAACAACCTTTATAAAGTAATTGTATTGGTGATGTGGTCAGTGTGTATTTAAGCTGAAATATCACACTTAAATTAAAAACAATTTATTATATTGTGTCTGATCTTACAAGTTACAAGTCACATTGATTGGGATTGATATTTTTGAGGTTTGAGTTTTTCCATTTTATAAACTCAACAAAGGTAGTTTAAATCATGCACCCCTAAATTAATACCAGTGCTAACCTATAATAGTAACATCTTTTAATTGTGTCTACCTCACAGCATATAAATGAGATTCTGATTATGTCAAGGCAATTTACACACACACACACATCATTCATTGACAATTACAATTTTATGAACTCCATTTAAGTGCATAATTCATAACTTCTT
Organism: Striga asiatica; assembly: GCA_008636005.1. Taxonomy (NCBI): domain Eukaryota; kingdom Viridiplantae; phylum Streptophyta; class Magnoliopsida; order Lamiales; family Orobanchaceae; genus Striga; species Striga asiatica. The sequence continues at coordinate 648,937 of BKCP01009404.1, read as the reverse complement.
CCTCCACATCACCTTGAAAGTTCCCTAATTTTATTAATTTATTTATTTTTTAAGTGAAGTAACTTTTTTCAATAAAGAAAAGCAAGAACAGTGAATCTTAGTCAGATGTGGATACAATATTGTAAGTTTCACGTGTTCGGCTTAAATTTTACTTTGCCCCACCAGCAAGAGAGAGAGACTGATTGAGCCTACTTGGTGTCGGTGCATTTTAAAATCATTAAAAAATATAAATAATAAAAAAAAAATGAAAAGAGACTTAATTAAGACACAATGCACAAAATACCTGGAGATTTAAATTCAAATCACGCTTAAAAACGCTGATTAACTGCACTTTTTGTCTCCTTCGAATATTCAACACCACACCAAATTCAGGGACACACAAATCACAGATTTAATCACATGACTCAATCTTCACCAATCCACAATGTGCAATCAAACCACCCAAACACGACCTACAGTGATGATGATATTGATACCTCATGATGATGTACAAGACGAACATCACACACGACACAAACTTAAATTAAACTCCCCCAATTAATCAATCAAACCAATCAATTGATTAATTCCCCTGCCTAACCATAGACATCACAACCTTCTTCACGCTCTTGATCGGATAATAACAACCCTTGATCTTCTTCGGCCCGAAGCACAATGTCGACGTTGGCGAACGGGCTCTCGCCACGTCAACATCATAACCATCCTCGTCATCATCATCATAATCACGGACGATTATATTCCTCCGCGCGTGCACGGGTGTCGAGGGCACGGAGTACGAGGAAGACGAGGACGACGAAGACGAGTGGGGCGAAAACAGAGGGGATGAGTTGGAGTTGTGTAATTTGTTGAATTTCTTGGAGGAGGGCATTTTGGGAAATATCGACGAGCTTTTGGTCGTCGTTTTATTACTACTCTGCACGTGGGGCCCACGGAAGTAGTACGGCGGAGGGGTGAGTGGGGGCGTAGTTAGGCCGTGGCCGTGCGGGTGCTTGGGGGTGCCTGGCTCGGACTCCCAGAGGAATGGTACGGCGCAGTGGGCCCCACCGTAGTACGGTACGCGGAAGGATGCATCCCCCTGCTTCGAAGGGTTGTGCCTTTCTCTACTGAGCTTGGAGAAAAAATTGTTGTTGTTGTTGTTGTCGTCGTCGTCGTCTTTTGAAGAGATGGCTCGGCTGGCGCTTACCGTTCTCGAGCTTCCCTTCGACATTTTGTGGAGAAAAATGGAAGGGGGAAAATATGGGGATTTGGCTTAAATCTTAGTGGGAAAAAAATTGGAGTGATTTGAATTTGAAGGGAGAAAAGTAGCCAAGAGCTAATGAGCTATATGGCCTTGCACGTTGGATTTTCTGCCTTCTTATTAAATTTTATTGTAGGGAGTAGGGACCGTGGTTTTAGAGTGGAGACAATGTACAAACTTTACTTTATAGGTGTGTTTGGTATGGGTTTTATTATATTTATTCCATTTTGTGCATTTTATATGCATTATTGGGTTGGTCCAATCGTATGGTTAATTAATGGTTAGACAATTATAATTTTTCAACAATTATGCATATTTTAAAATTAAAATATTTCTGCTCAATTAAATTACAACCTTTTACGTATTAAATATTAAATAACGAAAATAATTGTTATTTTATATTTTAATATGATATTTATATGTTATATTAAAAAAATAAAATTAAATAATTAAATAATAATTAAATATTACTCACCTTGATATTAACCATCTAATGGTCATGAAGTGAAAATTCGTTAATTTTATTCATTTTGTGACTAAAATTGGAAAAAACAAACAAACAAACAAACAAATGACGATTTTTGTGGGATCAAAATTCAATCCTGTAAGACTAAAGTGCAATTTCTATTCTAATCCTAAATATAAGAGTTTACTTTTCTTAAATAATGAAGTAGCTAAATGAATTGTTCAACTTTTCTAGTTTGTCAGAGAATGTATAAAATTATATTAAAAACAAGGATTTTTTTTAAAACAATAATTCTATATCTTTTCAAAACTTTGTTGTTTAGGTTCATGGTGGGTCGACTTTTGGGAGATATGTATGTGGAAGAAAGCCATTTCGTGAGATATAATGGTGTGAGAATGAATATTTTGTTTGATTTTTAGGAGATGTGAAATGTATTGTTCATGTATTTGTATTTAATTAATTAAGCATTAGTTATTAATTAAAAATATAAGATATGATGGGTATTAGTGTATTACTAATTTTTCATTAAAAACATGTTAAAGTAAGGGTTTTTTAGGTAATTTAGTTTTTAATTAAAAATATAAAATAAGATATGTATTAGTGTGATATGGGATATTATATGACTAAGGAATAGACCGGCCTACCGCGTAGATCGGGCAAGCTTGAAGTAGAGAAAACCGCATTGGTCGAAGAATGATCGACCAAAAGGGAAGGGATCGAGCAGAATAGCAGAACTGGTCGAGGATCGACCTAGCGATGGGGGGGCTCGATCAGATCGAGCACCCAGCAGGGGGAGAGCAGTCGAGAGCGTGGCTTGAACGCGAGAAAGCGCGTGGGTGGCGTTAGAAGATCCCAACGGCCTGCGCAGAAGAATAATCTCCCCCAGCTCACCGGGACACGTGGCGAGAATACATTGGTGCAGAGCAATAGTGGCGATAACCACCTCTGACATCTCTGACATACGCACACTATGTGTGTACGGACGGGCAGTACGGGCAGGACAGCTCACCAAAATCCGGGCACCTCCTAGGGCAGGTATCTCACTCCTATATATATGGCAGTGGGTCTTTTCTTGTGACTTACAATTTATCCATTCTTTACTTTGGAAAATTGAACAAACACATACTGACTTAAGCATCAGAGGCTCTTCATCGGAAAACCCCTCCGGTGTGAGAGTTCTGTGCAGGTGTGCGGCGTTCTACCGGCGAGGAAGAGGAAGGCGAACCGATTTCAAGCCGGTTGGAGTGTTTTGCGTTACCATAGTGTTTTACTAATTTGCCATTAAAAATATGTCAAAATAAGGTTATTTTAGGTAGTTTATAGTTTTACAAAAATACTCGTCCTTTTAGAGTAGTATAGTATAGATTTATCCCATTTTGTGCATTGTATATGCATTATTGGGTTGGTCCAATCGTATGGCTAATTAATGGTTAGACAATTATAATTTTTCAACAACTATGCATGTTTTAAAACTAAAATATTTCTGAAGAAAATAATATTAATAAAAGTATGATATTTTATAGAATATTTGTTAAAAACTGTCTCAAATAAAAAATTGTGTTTTACTATTTCTTGGTGGAACCATTAGTTTTTTTTTTANTAAAATGAAAACTAGACTTTTTTTTTCTTAATTTTTTTGATAAAATTGGAAAGGTCAAGCTTACAATTAAAATGGTTGTTAATTGTTCAAATCGTTCATCTAAAAAGAATGGGAAATGAAATGAGAATTTGGTCCCGTGAAAGATGCTCGTTGGCATGATTTGTTTTATACAATTGCATGATGTTGACTTAAAAGAAACTTGATTAAATATATTAAAAAACTGTAGATCCAAAGAGTGATCGATGGATGTTTAATGAGCCAAATTATAGAGTTAAAGTAGATGCATGGCTTTCAGAACAAGTGCATTAATAAGTAGGGTACATTTAGTCACCATAATATATAAATGAATGATGTTATTAAAAGATATTCGTGGCCGGTTGCGAGTATTTGGGATCTTTTGTCTTCAATTAATATCCTAACTTGTGGTTCATATATGTCTCATTTGTTACTAACTATATGATACACCAATTTATTGATCATCCTTGTTACTAATCTTAAGAAAATCTAGCATCTAAAGGGAAGGTTTAGTGTGAGTCAACTATTCAAAAATTTACAAGTTGTATATATTCTTACGATTCATGTTAGTTATTCTTACAAATTGTGCTATTGAAAATACACGTCAGTCATTTTTATTACAATAAAATTTAAATTCTGTTGTGCATATAATTTAAGTAAAGAGATTAACTCTATGTTTATTGAAAACATATGCATCATAACCTAACAAGTCAATTTTTATTACATGAAATTGTGCGAATTTTATACGTTTGACATTTATGAAATGCCAGTCAACTTTAATTTCTTCTTGTTGGCATCTCTTCTATAAAATCCATTTTGTAATTCCAATTTTCTTCAACTAATTTTGATGATAATCAATGAAGTCCTGTGGATATGGGCTGATCCCAACCGTCTAAACGTTTCTCTTTTTAATGTGAGATGATGAACAAGGCTCAGTTAAGGATAGATTTGGTTAGAGATGAGCATCATGATATAATAAATGAGAACTGGTATGTGGTCCATGAACATTTTGCCTTAAATATTTTTTTTTTCTTTTTTCTTATTATACCAAAAAAAAAAAAGAAAAAAATGATTTTGCAATGTGGAAATAGCATTTATAATTAGAGATGTGTACGATTAACTGATTGAAGAGTCTAAGGTCCACAATTTAACCTTCATGCATTAATTTCCTCTCTTTCCTAATTCTTCTTTTATATTTCTTATTTTCATAAAATATCTTTTGAATTTTTATTTATAGTCTATGTTCATGTGTTCATTAAAGAAATTGTATAGTCTAGCTTGAATATTACGTATGTAACGAATGGGTATTTAATTATATTAAAACATTGAGCAAAAACAGGAAATTTGAACATATTTGCTACATAACAAACTAGCAAAACATAATAATAAGCAAAATTCAATGGCCAATTTGCAGTTGATAGAATGACTTGGAACCATATGTCTCGACAGCAAGAGATGGCGCAATATCTCGTGAAAATTGTTTGTTCATGTGAGTATATAATATGTTAACCACTTGCTGATGTTAGGAAATATAGGAATGTTTGGTTCTGTTGTTAAAATATAAAGCTTATATAATTAATTTCCTATTTTTAGTTATTCAGTTATGACGAAATATTTCGGCTCTAGTTGTGTTTAGAAATATAGTATCTTAAACACATATTAATTTGCACGTAATTACATAATTAAGATTCAATGTAGTGAAAATTATATCACGAATCCGAGTAGGCATAAAGATCTTCACTCTTTTACAAGCCTTCTTTTCATTTGATCAATGTTATGAATATGCAAAAATATCAGAAAACAAGCGCGAATTTGAAGCATGATTTCAATTTATCAACTACTGAATTAAATGTCGTCTCCATCGTTAAAGTCAAGAAGGGACGAAATACATATAAGACAAATATACTTCTAACAAATTAGAACTATATTAAAACTACGAATATGAAGTATTAATTATGTTATATATAATATTCAATAACGTATTTAAATGTGACAAACCATAAATAAAACTAATCCTAGATTTTAACTCATTGCCTATTTAATCTATAGAGTGAAGCAAAAAATATTGAAATACCGGTAAGGTGTGATGCTATAAAAACCAGACTTATTAAATCGCCTAAATCCAATAGTTATAAAAAGTGGTGATCCCAAATGTGACCTCATCGGTGGTCGGTGGTTGGTATTGGACTTAGAGATTTAACAAACTCCCTTAAAATCGTAGGGCTGTTAGCTCTTGTTATATTATAATTCCAAAGGATCACAACAGAAGAGAATAAATTATAAGCTCCCAATTTGAGGCAAATTAATATGACCAACTTTTTTTTTCTCCATTATGAGTCCTAACCGTGACCTGCACAACCGCTTGATGGACTATTTATTTTTTTAGTTCACTTTTTTCATGTAATTTTTGTCTAAAGATAAAATAAAATTGGCATCAAAATTCACAACTACCTCAGAAAAAGAGGCCAAAACAAGGGCTTAAGGAAAACACTCATTTTCACATGTATTGAGAAAATGTGCTGTGACACAATTTAATTTTGTGATATGACCTTATTAATGTTAATTAACTAGGTTTGCAGAGGATAATAGAACTTTTTTTTCTTTTTTTTTTTTTCATTAATTTTAATTGAAACTTGATTATTCAAGCAATAATTTCTCAATAGTTTATTTTGTAGAATTTTCATTAAAATTGTTTTCTAGTCAAATAATTCTAGCGGTTAGAAACTGTTTTTGAAATTGTAAAAAATGAATAAAAATTTCAATGGAAAGCAGCCACTCTTCTGAAATTGTTGTTGGAATTTTTTTTAATGAAGTTGTAACATATGAATTATCGTTAGAATTTCAATCGTTGTTGAAATTTGATGATTTTCGAGTAATGAATGTTGGAATAATATTTCAATATTCTACACACGTATTATATTGTCTTTTTAAAATTATGATAATTAATAAATTCAATTCACCAAAAGAAATTATATTATCTATTTTCAGCTCATTTTATTTGATTTTGTATATAGTAACAATATTTTAATAACCTTGGTCAAACTTGCTCTCGTTTTTATTTTTTATTACGAAAAATAGGTAGTTATTATATTATGGGTGTGTGCTCCCGTATTCAACGGCAGCAAACCATCTCTCACCACGTGTGGCGCTCGCTACGCACGTGGTTTACCACATGCTTTTCTCCAAGTGTGCTTGCGAATAAAGTAAATAAAAAAAATACAGTTAAAATAAGAGATTGTTTTTTTATTTCTGCTTCATCATTATTATCTATTTTCTTCCGAGTACCTCTTGCATTTGTTTGACCTTAGCTATTAAGAAAAAGTAAATTGATATGTTGACCTCATTAGATTAAGTTATAATACATGCTTTGTGTTTTGAGTTATTTGACAAGTAGAAAATTACAATTGTCACGGGCTCACAGAAATGCTCGTGATCTCAGAGATGTTAAAGAATTGTATAATGAATTTGGAACTTTATATACTTAGAACACATCATACATCAATTATGAATATTAAGATAGACAAAATAGGGTTTTGGGTACTTCTAATGCTATGTTCTATACTACCAAAATTAATTATCCTTCAATAGTTTGCGCTTAGAAGTATAAGTTGATAATAATACCTTAATTAGGTAGCAAAAAGATGTGAAATCTAAGTAAGTATAAGGATATTGATCGACTCATCTCACATATTTCACGAACAACTTCTTTGCTCAAGTAGATTTTCAAAAGTATCCACCAATTGACACGTCATAAAACCTGAGAGATTATATGTGATGATTATCTAAAATAAGATAAGAGAAAGAATATGTTTAGAGATACAGGCTTGCTATCTTTGTTCTCTTTTTTCAAAAAATGAAATATTCGATTGTTATTCTCTTTGCATTGAAGTTATTCTAATATAAAATTATATTAAGTTAGGAGTGTGATTCTACTAATTTGATTATGCTTTTCAGATAATTTTTTTTACATCGAATTGAACACAATGATAATCACCCCAATCATGCTTTGTTGTATTATAAAACAAAATCCTTAAGAAAATGCGGGAAAGAAACATGGGCTGCTTGATAGTCATTAAATGAACAAATATTTTGCCGTCTGAAATGTTATCGGCCCAATAGAAATGTGATGAACTGGAATTAACTTCTGAAATAGTCAGAGAATATTCCTAAAGCCCATAGAACAAGCAGGTAAGGCCCAAAATATTGAGCACAGAAGTTACTGGGTTCATCAAGTTGAAAATAGGCTTCAAGGTCACCTTTGAAAACTTGCGAAAAGATACTAAGATATACCTTCTCCCTGGATATAATTATTGAATACGACGAGTTTAAGTGGCGAATTTATATGTTTCGTAAACTTATTTGACATAAGTTCGTTTTTTATATTAACATATGTACTATTTAACATATGTTTGGTTTTTCACTATTAGACTTGCAAATTAATCTAAACTATTTCACCTTTTCTTTTTTCTTAAATTACCATATATTACTTTTATATTTTTTTATTCAATTCATATATTAACTAAATTTTTTTATTTTTAAAAATACTATATTTTTTATTTATATTTTATTTTTTATATATGAAATATTATAATAATCATATTTTAACGATTTTCAATTTGCACATCCATATTGCATACACAAAATAAAAAATAATTTTATCTATGTTTATAAATAAATATAATTTTATTTATCAAATGACTTTAAAAATATCAAATAATAATATAAATTATTTTATATAAAAATAAAAATCTAAGTCATTAATACACCATAAAATAATCAATTTATTGTGTTTTTCTCGTAGTTTTTGGATAAAATATAGAAATTAAGTAAAATGTTATTTCTAAATTTAAATATATTATATAAAGAACTGAATATTATTATGTTATTTAAAATAATAAATATAAATAAATATCATATTTAAAATAATAAAATAGTTTATATTTCGTGAAGTTAGAAAATCATACATAATTAATATTCCAAATTACTAAAAATTATGAATTTAAAATACTTAAAAAATTAATCAACGAGACACACCGACACTATAAATATAAAATATAATCACAATATTGTAAACCTTGTATTATTTAAAGAACGTAAATTAAATTTATAGAGTTGAAAATAATATCTGTTTTAGACATATATAATTTTTAAAATATAATTAAAAATATCATTTTTGACAAATCTAGTGTAAAAATATGGATGCTATTTTGAATTGATTATTATTTGTTAGTTATTTATTATTATTGTATATTCATTATATAACAAAAGTATAAATTATTTTATTTTTTATTGTACACATATTGCTATATGTAATTACCTGTGTAGTACACCGTTGTCTTACTAGTATAATGATATTACCTAACAATTGCTATCCGGTTGGCATACAACCCTCTTACTTACTAATACTATATATTGACGAAGTAATACACATATATTAGGAAGCATACCACATTGCATATCATAATAATGTTTAAGATAATATGGGACACTTGCAAAAGGCCTAGTTGATTTAAATTTTTAAAACCTCGATACAATTGACCTTGAAATGTAGATATGTTTCCCATGATTAATCCTAATAATAAATTAATAATACCTAATATTGTGATTTTGTAGTTTTTTGTGTGAATAAAAGGATTTGGAGTACGATGTCAAACTTGAGCTCCCAGCTAATATTCAGCGCACTTTAAATTTCGATCATAATCGTACAATGGGTCAAAATTAGTTAATTATGAGAAAAACAAAGTAGCAAGATTTTATTTTATGACATTTATTTCATTATGTGTGTCAAAATAGAGATATTGAAATTTTAAACAGCCATCACACCAACCGCGAAATTTTTATATATGTTGCAACGTGGGTAATCATTAGAAGAATTGAATATGCTAATATTTTCATATGTAATAATTATTAATTGGTAGGTGGTACTACATATAACGAGCCTAATTTTTACTCTCATTGAGTTCAAAATTTATGAATTCGACAGGATTTAATCATTAATCATCATGACAATATTTGAATTCTTTTACCTCTGCATGAGTTGGTAATTCAGGAATAATTTGTCAAAATACCAATGTTGATGTTAAGAATGCATACCACTGAAAAACTAGTAATATTTTTTATACTTTTTAAACTGAAATGTTATTCTAAAAAATAATACAAATAAAAAGTATAATATGTTATCGCAAAAATATACATTTTTACTTCTTATGACGTAGTCTTGTTTATGATATTTTAGTTTATGATAAATAGTCGGTTAAATAATGTGATTTTGAGTTTATCAAGTTTAATTATCTTTCTTATATATGTAAGTCCATCTCCAATGTTATTTTAGATATTTTAAGTTAGAATAGCGTTTTATTCTTCTCCAAGGCATCACTAGAATAAAAATACAAACTGTACCGTGCATAACATGTTCTTATGTAGTTTAATACAATATTTGACAAAATGTTTTAAATTGTTATAATTAAATTATAATATTATAAAAAATAGTATGTTTCATTAAATTAAAATATAAACTACAAAACAACCTCATACTATAACATAAAAAATATAAGCTTAATTATCACATACAAGTAATTGCGTAGTTTTATTAATCATATACTAAAAATTTATATAACTAAATATATATTATACCTAATTAAATTATATTTTAGGTAATGGAATTAATTTAAAATAATAAGAATAAAATATAAATTTTATTTAGAATAAAATATAACACTAACGACTGAAGAAGAATCTGACATTTGATTTATTCTACTCTAAAATAAAGTAAATTAATAGAGTAGAAGTATGTGTTGAGGATTGCGTAAGAATTTTTTAGTCTAACCATGTTCCACAATCAATACAGCCCAAAACAAAGAATTTTTTTTTTTTTTTTGAATTTATTTTTGTTTCTAAAATTATTTTTTAATACAAACAATATTTTATACGTCGGCATGAAGTAAGATATTAGTAAATTTAATGTAGTCGGATGTAAAAGATAGTACAAAGTAAATGGGGCGAAATGAATAAAGCAAAGCAAAGTGAGTGGAAAAGTGACCTGCATGACTTATTCTTCTTCTAAAAAAAAGAGATAATTGCTTGTTTATTTGACGAATTTTTACTTTCGATTATTTAATTTTTTTTTTTAACTGTCACAACTAACAATGAGTTTTCTGATTAATTAATCTCTCCCTTTTAACTTGTAATTTAGCTCTTGAAATCTTCAATTAAAACAATTTATTAACCGTCAAATATTAAAATTGAATAATAAAGAAAAACTAGTGCATATCCATATATAATCACGCCTGCAATCACGCAAAAGGTTCAAATCCATTCATTGTGTTTCTAATAATTTAATTGCAAAGTTATGTACCATATGGTTGCTTTTTATTCACTTTAGTCACAATTTTATGAGTGGCTATGTTCCTTTTTATGCATGGCCTATATTGACCTTCTAATTTCCATACCAACCTGACAACTTCCTCCATAGCACTAAACGCATTTCTTTCTTCTTTTTCCCTGTGTTTCAGTGAGCGGTCAATTTATGTCTGATAGTTTTATTATCTAAAACAAATATTTCGATTTTTTTTTTTTCATCTCTTAGCATATATCTAAAACAAATTTTAATTTACAGTTGCTAATTAAACAGCTTATTTATAAAACTAATAGTAACATCTTTATCCTAAAGAATTGTTGAATTTTTGAATATAAGTTATAATTGTGAGTTTGTGACTAAAAAAGCTCGAGGTATGTGCTATAAAAATCTTTTAGACATTGGTCCACACACAAAAGATATTATTCCGTTCTGATTTGGTATGATTTATGTACATTACAATTTGACAAATGACAATCCAAATCCCTGAACCCTGATCAACTCTAAAGTTTGAAACTCATTATTTAAAATAGAAAATATAAAAAAACAAATAGGATATTGACCAAATTAAAAGCGGTTTTTTTGTATTTCAAAGTCCGTATATCAGCACGAGTTCATAATAACCTGATGACGCAACTCATGGTGCTTCTTACGGATTTTCAATTTTCATAACCGCGTTTTTTAAAGTGATCTCTGGTTTTAATTAGTTTTATATATTTTGCACGACTTTAAAAAGTACGTTGTTGGTGAGTTATTTTGAGCATGGTGAACGTATGTTTAATGATTATTAATGAAAATATTTTGCACGACTTTTATTTGGAATCGATTTGTAATTAATCCCGAATCAATTTATAAAAGTGGGACGATTAGCAAATTCTATTTGTTTCAAACAATGCTTCAACCCTAGTTTTTATCAAGAAAATTTAATTTGATTAAAAAAAAAAAGTTCCAACTTACAAATTTGGTTGTGCTTGGCGTTTCCGCTATTTTTTTGGCGTTTTTGGCAAAGTTTATAGTTGTTTTGATAGTTTAGCCAGCTTAAGAAGTTGTTTGGTAAATCAGATGGTGTTAACGATGGCTTAATCTTAAATACAAAATTTGGATACTTTGCTCCAAGCAGCATTTGACATTAGTTATTTCAAATATATTTATTTAGTTATATGTAAATGGGTAGTTAATAATTAATTATTTTAAAATTATTGTTTTTTTTAATGAGTTGGAATGTTTAAAGCCTATTTTCATTGATTTTGTATCCGCAATTATTTATTTTTATTTTATCTTTTTTCAAACAACAAAATAAGTGCATGGCGTATGTCAGTATTCATTGAAATATTGTATATTAGTTCATTTTCTGGCTCCTTTTCATATAATCTACGATTTTATATGTTTTTATTTTTGCCATTATTTTATTGTGAATCACATTTTTTATTTTTAAAATGTGAGCAAATTGTAATTTTACAATGATGTATTAATTATCCACATAAAGAAATACTAGTACAGAGCCCGTGCGATGCACGGGATGTACATTTTTAAGGTTATTTATTCAGACTTATAATTATATACATGAATAAAGAAAGATGTACGGAATATATATAGTACGTGATCCGTGCAAAGCACGAGATATATTTATTTAGAGAATATTATATTATAAGATGCAATATTCAATAAAAGTTTATAATACGTAAGAAAATTATACAATGTTCAATAAAAGTTGTATAATATTCAAGTGGAGTCTTAAAGTCTCTTGTACATTAAGACTACTGACAAAATAATATTTTAATCAATGAGTTTCCTTTCCTTGTAGCCAAATTGTGAATGTGATTTGAGGAGTACAACAAATCGATATATAGCTGACTTGCTTTTTTCATTGTAGTTTTTTTTTTTTTTTTTTTTTTTTATAATGAATTTAAAGATATTCTAAAATATAGCAAAAATTAATTTTTTTATTACAATTAGGAATTTTACTAAATATAAACTCTCAATCTATGGTGTTAATCAACGTTTAAGTCTAAAAAATTAGGAATTTTTACCTCTTTTAATCAACGTTTAAGTCTAAAAAACAATAGAGTTATTATAAGTTTTTTTTCTACATCTTTTAAAACATTAAATATGAGCATGTTAGGGCTAGCTTGTAAAATAATTAATATATTATCTCACTAAAACATTTATACTAATAAAAATTTAATTTTAGCATATAAATTTATCCCTTGATATAAGAGAAAGTAACAGTTTTACTTATTGTTGTTCACCATATAATATTTAATTATTATTTTATTATATAATAAAAAAAATATTGTTAAATAGTGTAGTAGAATTGTTATAAAATTATATTTTTTTTTTTTTTACAATATGGATTTAATATTTTTTTATGATTTGATAATATAAACAAATCTATACTTAACTTTGACAAATAAAACAAACAAATACTTTAGTAAGTATTTAATGTATATACTAAATAGGAATATATTTGGTATAATCAAATACCAAATATAATCAAATAAGTCAAAGTGTACATTTTTATTTGGTATTTGATTTTTTTATTATTAAAATCTTTTTATTATACTTACCTTTTTAAAATAAAACAAATAAATAAAACAATTAAATAAATAAAATATTATAATACCAAAATAGTAATGACATTTAATGCAGTTGACTTTTCTGGATAGTAAATATAGTAAATAGAATCTCTTTTTATATAAGTATAGATTGTATAATACGGAAATAGTAATGCAATAAATGTTGTTGACTTTTCTTTATATTAAATCTGGTAAATAGTATACCTTTTAATATAAGTATAGATATATTTTAATTAACTGTCACGTGGTGAATATAATAATAATAATATATAATTTATTTAATCAACTGATTACGTGCATACTATAATAATTATAGTAATAAACAATGGATAGCACACGTTTTGAAAAGTTAAAGGCAATCAATCAATTCACATGAATTATAGGTGAGATTAATGAAATGTGAGATAATATCCGTTCATTTATATAATCTAGTGTGAAAAGGACATAAAAAAAAGTGTGAAAAGGACATAAAAGTTACTAATTTTAGTAAACATTTAATGCAGACAGGATGTTGACTAAGAATTGACCTACTAATTTTGAAAAAAGGTTAATTCTTATTATATAAGTATAGATATGATAGTGTCTAAATATTAATTATATAATTTTTATGATAGGAACTAATAGCAAACATTCAATTTTATCCAACACATTTTTTACAAACTCTAATGTAATCAACTTGTCAAAACAACCAACACAATCTGCTTATCAAACACCTAACACAATCATTAAAGAAAACACATTTTTTTACAAACATTAATTAATGTAATCAATTCGGATCAGCCAACACAATCTGCTGATCAAACAGCGAGCGCACAATTTTTACAATATCAATTTAATAAGACGATCAAAATACCTAACGCAGTATGCTGATCAAACAGCTAACATAATCATTTGATCGCTAACCTCACAATTTTCACAATCAATCAGCCAAAACAAGAAAAGCCAATACACTCTACTGATCAATCTTGCTATATCTAGTGATGACGACATAATTTGTAAATAATAATACGTTGGTCAAAACAATTCATACAATAAGCTAATCGTTAATGAACCTACAGTCCAAATACAATTTACGGGCACAAGGCATCTTCAACTGGTCCTATGTTTTTCTTGTCCTCTTGCTTTTGCATTCCCACGCTTTATATGTCGTATCCGCAAATACCAAATGAAATTTCTTTTTCACAACCATTT
>BKCP01009404.1:610172-634487 GCA_008636005.1 Striga asiatica | reverse complement strand
TTTGACCATTTACCAGCTCCAACTTGTCAACCCCACACAGGCATCATCATCACAATTGCCCATAATTCCAAATCGAAATCCATTTGGACCCTCGCTTTCTCTGCATATATTAATTTGTCCCTCCCCACTCTAAATTAATTTCGTACTGTGACAAGCTTCTAATCACATTCATGGCGGAAAATTACAACGCCGAGTGTGTGGAGACGAAAAAGATTGTGCCAAACCCCAGGGTTGAGATAGATTTCTCGCCGCCGTTCGAGTCGGTGAAAGAGGCCGTCGACCGCTTTGGCGGCGGCGGCGCTCCCTGGATACCCATTCACCTCCTCCGTTTAGCCGCTGCTCGGGTTAGTCTCTCTGTTTGTTAAACTCTGTTGTCCTGTGCTAATTTATTAAAGTCTGCTATGGGATCTCTTGATTAATTCGGCTGGTTGAATTTCTGAACCATAAATTTTTGTTAAGAATTGTTTGTGCAATCATATATGGAAAAAAGAAATTACAATAGCAAATATTCTTCCTTTTTTTATGGTCTCCTCAGGACATACTTAAAGATGAATTGTTCTGTTTGGTCTTATCTTAGACCGGCTTGGATCGATATATTTCTTTTTCACAAATATTCTTATTTTTACTAAAAAAAAAAGGCACACTATAACAATCATACGAAGTAACTAGTATAAGTACACATTTTTGTTTGAAAATGTGTGCAAAATCTGAGAACTAAATGGCCAAAATCTGAGAACAAAATCAAGATTACTTATGAGGATGACTATTTCACGTAATGGCAGCACGATAATAACGAGCCATTCGACATGTCCAAAATGGAGGAAGAAGCAATGCTGTTAGAAAGGGACCTAATCATAAAAGAACAGCAAACCCATAATGTCCTAAAAGAACTCGACTCCGCGAAAAAATTGCTCGACAGCTTAAAACTCGACCTCATCATTCCCGAATTATCTTCCTCCTCCGCCCCAACTCCCGACAACAACTCAACCGAACCGTATTCGGCAGTCTCACCAACCCCCACATTCATCGAACTAAACCAAGCCAAACGAAACCTCAACCGCACATCCACCGATCTCGCCACAATCCAAGCTTCCCTCGAGTCCCTCAACCACAAGCTTCGCGAAGACAAGATCTTGCTCGGGAGGACCAAAATGCAAATACAAAACTCCGAAAATAATAATAATCGAGATCTTCACGTGAAATTAGGAGCCACGTACGAGCTCAAGGAGTTTGCGAGCTTCGAGGCGGAGGAGTTCAAGAGGATGACGGAAGCTTCTAGATACGAGGTCGTAAAAGCGATGGCCGAGATCGAACGCACCAAAGACAGCATCAAGATGGCCGAGATGAGGCTCCACGCCGCCAAGAAAATGGAGGAGGCCGCCAAGGCCGTCGAGGCCATCGCCCTCGCCGAGAAAAAGAGCGCGTTTTCAAATGTTTTCCTGCCCAAAAAGGAGGAGACCACGAAAAACGTTGTGATGGAGCGTACGGTAATTAGTAATAACAATTTAATGAAGTTCAAGTTTCGGAACTCGGTGGGGGCCCACAGGAGCCCACCGGAGGCTGCGGTGGGGGTGCGGAGGATGGTGGGCCCGCAGGACGATGGTGTGGTGGGGAGGCGCGCGGAGGATTATTGTCCGGAGAGGGGACACGTGTCGTTGAGCCAGATGCTGAGGGAACAGAGTCGGGGAATCCTGCATCATCGTGACGAGCAGGCCAAGGAAGATGAGAATGTTTTGGAGAAAAGGCAGTATTTTTTCCAGATGAAGAAGAAGAAGTTTGGGTTCATTCAGGTGCCGGTTTATAACAGGAATAACAAGAAGAAGAGGTGAGGAGGATCTGAATGTGAGGTCACTATAGGCTTTGGTTTGGAGTGAATTTGTTATAGTGTATAGTGCTTTGGTTTTGTTTTTATTTGTTTGTTTGTAGTGTGATTTGAGATTGTTTCTTTTGATTTCTTGCTTGTGTTGTTGTGTTATAATGTAAACTAAGTGCAGTGTTCCAATGTCTTCTAGTTTTGTGGTCTTAGCTTCACTACTCGTGCATTCATTTTCAAGTTTTTTTAATTTGTAACAATTTTTTTTGATAAATATGGGATTTATATTTGGTGAAGATTGTTCTTTGTATGGTTCATAGACATCTAATAGTTTCTGGTAAATTAGACTTAGCACTTAGGAAAAGTTTTGCAAGTATTCCAAGCTCATGATTCCTTCTTCATGATGTGTATTACAGCTAGTAGTTTTTAATGTATTAGACTAATCCTTAAAATGTGTAAAACAACGTGAATATGATCCTTCCTAATACACGTCTTAAGTAATCATTAAAGTCTATACTTGTGCAAGACATTCATGAAGTCAATAAATAAAAATATTAAAAATCAGACGAGTATCAATAAAAGTAAAATAGAAAGTAGAATATCTGAATGCGTCTTATATATTGCCATTCTTCTTTGGACCCAAGCATGACACTACATGTTGACGCAAGTTAATGTAAGAGTACCTACAATGCATTAAGTCTAATTTTACATATATGACATATAAATAGACTTAAGTCCTAAATAACATAGACAAACTTAAGTAAAAAAAATCAAAAGCTATACAATGCAAAAAATAAAATATTAGGTCTAGCATACATGTCAACCAAAAATGCTCTAATATATGTTTAGGTTTCTACTTGGTTCCAAAAGAGACCCAATGCACTGTGAGTGTTGTTCTGATGGCCATATGAAAAGTCTTATTCCATATCAATGTTTCGTATATTATTTAGTTAAGCCATGGGACTTTTTATCAGCAATCACACAAACAAATAAAAATTCTTATATTGGTGCAAAATGAAGTAACTCCGCATCAACCATATTACTGAGTATCAAATTCATTATGTGTGATTGGTTGACTTTTATAAAGTGATATCCAACTATTTAGTCACTAGAGTGCCCAAGACACGAACCCAAAAGTTATTTATTAATTTAAATCCCAAAACAAAGTCTCCCACCAAAGAACGTCAAGTAGATAAAAGTACATGAGAGAAGTTTTAAGGACATAGAATACTATAAATATTAACATAGACAATACCAAAATTCAGACCAAATGCTTAAAGCTCTTACCCTCAAACAGGTAGCCATTTTTTAATTCAAAACGCATACCAAGTGAATGTTAATTGTACAAACATCCATTAAACTCAAACACATCATCAGTCACAGCACTCTATTGTCTATTTGCACGTAGTGTATCACACAANAAAAAAAAAAAAAAAAAAAATCAATCACACCCAACAAACAACAAAGGTAAATTGAACATGCAAATGTCACTGAAAGATGTCAACGAAGACCTACGATATTCTAAAAAAAATCTGGGGAAAAACTTTCCCCTCAAAAGCTGTACCAGTTGAGCAATATAAACCTTGGATAACCACCACAATCAGATCTAGTTTGAACTTGGAATATAAAATGGTACAACAAAAGTATCTTATTTCGCGCCAAGTAAATGTGGTTTTTATATAACACGATATATATATCACATGTGGAATGGAAATAACGAGAATACCTCATTTTCTTCTAGTTAAGGAAATATAACCTGGCATGGTAAAAAATAAAATAAATCCTATAGAAGAAAAGTTAAACTGGCTGTAACAAGAAATGTAAGAATAGATTGAAAAAACAAAAGTCCAACCAAGTGCCCGTAAGATCAATTAAACTATGAAATGCACAATATTGAAATATAAAATCACGGCAGAAAATGCGACTTGCGGCATATTGCCCAAGATGAACACTGAACAAATTACAAACAGGCTCAACGTGACCAACCAAAGTCACATTACTCTCCACCAATGGACAGGATACTACCTATAATCATAATATCTAAACACATTCTTCACTTGAAAGCTAAATTATGAGTTAGTACACAAGTATTATATATTATATATATGTATTATATGGAAGATGAGAAATGAAATAAACACACACTGATATAAACAAGAATAAAACGAAGTGAATTCGTGTGGACACAAAAGCTCTCAAATAAGACTGGAAATGAATATCAATTCAGGTGGAAACAAAAGCTCTCAAATAGATTGAAAATGAATATATCATGATCCAAAATATTAAACAAGCCAGGTCATTGCAAGAAAATGCAAGTAGATTGAGAAAAGTCAGAAACCAAGAAAATGTGTGCGGTGATAATTAAACAAGTATACATATTTTAACAGTCTTATACCAATACTGCCAGACCATAAAGAAGCATCCATCACCAAGTTTCATTTATCGCCTGTTTAAGCTTACAAATGAGCTGCCCTCAAAGGAAATTTGCCATCTATATAGCAAAACAACCCACAACATCATAGATCAAGTACGAACCATGGACATGCGACAAACCACTTATAGCTGAAAATACTTTCAATACATAGCTGAACTAAACTGGCCACAACGAGGAGTGCACAAGAAAGAAAAAAAAATGAGCATACACAATCGAATATCTAAAAATTGTCAAGGAGTCAATCCTCATTGGAACTGAAATTACATGGATAGTAACGCAGAATGTTAACAAGTTAGATTATGGAAAGAAAACGAAGGACTACACTGAAAAACAAAAATCTACGAGTGCCCAAGAATCCAAGTTAAATCTCAAACCATGTATTCCAAAAATAGAAGGCCGGATAAACTATATAGGAAACACATAAATGATATGAGAGATGAGTTGTACACAGAGAAATAGAACAAAGGCAAGAAGTTAACAACACAGGATGAAGAAGTTATTTTTACAAAGTATTAATATATAAAGAAAACATAGCTCTTATCAAATGTCCAAACCCCTTAGCCACAAATAGGTAGCACAATCAAATGCAAATCCAAAACCATGTAGTCCCCCAAGGTACAATAAAAAAATTTAGGAACCGTATTTGGAGCACAGGAGAACGGAACAAAAGAATCAAGTAAAAAAGAAAAAGAACTTTACAATCACCCAACAAATAATAAAGATAAATTGAACATGCAAGTCATTGAAAGTTGTCAACAAGAACCTACAATTCTAAACAAATTATAGAAAAAACTTTTCCCTCAAAAACTTGGTAGGCAATAAAAACTTAGGATAACCACCACAATCTGTTGGAACTCTGGATATAAAGGGTACAGCAAAGATAGCTTATTTCACGCCAAATAGAATGTGGTTTTTGCATAACAGCATACATACACAACATGTGGAATAGATATAACGAAAAAGTCCTCATTTTTTTCTGTTAAAGAAATATAACCTGGCATGTTTGGAAAATCAACAAGTCTTATTAGACGGTAAATTCATACACATCCCAATATTCGTTACTTCTCTGAAATTCTAATCAAGAAAAGTTAAACTGGGTGGATAGTAAAAAGCTAAGAATAGATTGAAATATCTAAAATCCAACCACCTTCCGTTAAGATCAAACAACCATAAAATGCAGGATATAGAAAAAATCATGCCAGAAAATGCGCATACAACGTATTCCGGAGTTAAACACCAAACAACTTACAAATAGACTGAGCATGACCAACTGAAGTCGTATTTACTCTTGACCAATGGACATGACACTACCTATAATCATCAATACCTAAACAAAATTAATTACTCGAAAATTAATCTAGTGCAAAAGTTATTATATATATACAAGATAGGTATAGGTTATCACAAGAAAATGCAAGTAGATTGAGAAAACTTAAAAAGTCCCTAAACTCTTAGCAACAATAACATTACACAATCTAACTCAACGGACAACCGAAGTCTGCTCACATATAATGCTCACTTCTATGGTTAAATGGAAACAAGCACACTAACAAAACCGAGAGAGTTAAAGAGATTGGATAAAGAAGTGGGTCCATCCGCAATCATGCAATATTGACTAATGGGAATCACATGGGTGAACAGTAAAGATCAACAAGGTGTGGTAAATAAATGAGTATAGAGATTCTAACACTGTCTGACCATTAAGCATCAACCATCACCGAGTTGCACCCTATCGCCCGTTCAATCATAGAATTTAGTCGTCCTCAAAGGAAATTCACCATCTACATTGCAAAAAAGACACCAACATCATAAAGTACCAACCATGGACATGCAACCAACCTTTTATAGCTGAAAATACTCTCAATATATAGCTGAAATCAATTAGCCAAAACAAGGTCAGAGCAAGAAAAGAAAAGAACAAAAACGGTTATAGACAATAATAGAGTACCTAGAATGCTGTCGAAGGAGCCGATCCACTTTAGGACTGAAAGGCATGGATAGCAATAAAAAAATTAAAAATAATAGATTATGGCTCGGAAACGTTAAACTACACTGAAAAACAAAAGGTCTACGAGAGTGCCCAACACCCTAGGCCACGAATAATTTTCAGAATCTAATTTAAATCTCAAACCAAGTACCCTCAACAAAGGAGGGCATATAAATTATATATGAAACACATAAAGCACGTGAGAGATAAGGACCATGTACAAAGCTCATGAGAAAGGTAACAAAATCATAAAGTTAACAGGCCAAAAAAAACGATGTTATTATCACAAAACATTAATATATTGAGTAAATCCAACTCCTATAAAGCGTACAAAACCCTTATTCGCAAATAGATATCACAATCGAATGCAAAGACCGAACCAAGTCGTCCCCCAAGGTAAGGCATGGAAATCTGAGGAACCGTATTTGGAGCATTGAAGAATGGAACAAAAATTCAAGTCAAAAGGAACATGAGAGAATAAAAAACAAGTCATTTTTAGGAAAATATTAATGTAGAAAAAACAAAAATCTGACCAAATGCCCAAACCCCTTACCACAAACATGTAGCACTGCATTCAAAGCGGAAATCAAGTCATATCCACAGTATGGCAAAGAGATCCGAGGAACAGTTTTGAGAGTAAGGGAGAATGGAACTAAGGATAAACTTAAATGGAAGCAATAAAAAATAGATCATTGTTACCAAAATATTAATACATAGACAAACAAAATATCTAGTCGAATGCCCAACCTGTTAGCAACAAATAGGTAGCACAATCGAATTCAAGGCCCAAAACAAGTCGTCCCCCAAGTTAGGACAAGGAGATTCGAGGAACCTTATTGAAAGAACAGGAGAGACTTGAAACACAACTCAAATTTAACGGGATAAGGGAAAAAAATAGTCACTAGGATAATGTTATATATACAAAACAAATAATAATAATAATTATAATAATAATAATAATAATAATAATAATAATAATAATAATCTAATGCCCAGCTCCCTTAGCCAGAAATAGGTTGCGCAGTTGAATTCAAAGCCCAAACCAAGTCGTCCCCCATGATAGGGCAAAGAGATCCAAGGAACCATATTGAGAGCATAGGAGAGTGGAACAAGAGATAAAACGATAAGGGAAAAAAATAAGTAATTAGTACGACAATATTAATAAATAGACAAAAATCTGATCTACTGCCCAACCCCTTAGTCGCATATAGTAGCGCCATCGAACTCAAAGCCCAAACCAAGTCGTCCCCCAAGGTAGGGCAAAGAGATTCGAGGAACCATACTGAGAATAAGAGAGAATGGAACAAAAGATCAAACTTATAAGGAAATAGAACATTAGCAAAAAAATATTAACTTATAGAAAAAACAACAAACCTAATCTAGTGCCCAATCCCCTTAGCCACAAATAAGGGCAATCGAATTCAAAGCCCAACCAAGTCGTCTACCAAGATAGGGGCAAAGAAATCCAGTGAACAGTATTGAGCATAGGAGAATGGAACAAAAGGTCTAATTCAAAATGATACGGGAAAATTAGGTTAGTTTAGAAAAGATAAAGGAAAAAATAGGTTAATTGTAGGACATTATAAATACAAAAACAAAACAGAAAATATCAAATAGATAGTGCAACCAAACCCAAAGCCTTAACCAAGTCATCTTTGAGAAAATTAATCATCTACCGAACCATCTAGTAGAGTGTCCCAAATCCATAACCAACATTAAAATAATTTATGCCAAAAAAAAAAAAAAATCTTAAATGGTTATAACTGATTTGAAACTTTTGAAAGAAAAAAATGCCATGAGAGATTTTAATTGCAGGGGAAGTTTCTGTAAATGGAAAAGAATCATACGAAACTGTATGATGTAAAATATAACCAAGATGTGATTCGTGGTAATTAAAGCAGTAAACACCAATTCGAACTCAGACAAAGCACGGTATAGGCATAAAATTTTCACCATTCAAATTATCGAACAACGGGAGAAATTAGAAGTTTAACTCGCAAACAATTCACAAGAATAAGAAGGAGAATCAAACAATTTAATTGGATTCGGAATACCCAAATCGCAGCGACATGAAAGGCTTTTCGTCGTTGGATTCAAAAGAGACCCTAATCGCCCCCATTTGTTTGACAATCGAGACCCTAATGGCTATTTTGACCCGTATCTTTTTTCCTTCCAAGAAGAACCTGAAACTCAGCAAACATAAAATGAAAACGAAGATTTATAGAATGATCGATAAGAGTTTTTCTCTGGGCAATGCATTTGATTTTTGAAGGTATACAGAACAGACAACAATTGTATTTGATGAACTTTATATAGGGAGAATGAAGACGAAGCAGTAGAGAGAAGATCGAATTGGAAAATAACGTGTATGATTTTAAGATTAGCGTACTTTCCTTAATAAACGTCACATCCCTTTCGCTTACCATAATTGATATTACGCCCAACGGATAAATAACAATAAATATAATTAAGTATCACATTTTTTATTTTTTTTTTAAATGATAGAAAATATTATAAATTAAAATACACAAATGTGCAAATACATATCCCCTATTCCCATTAGACACTAATCCATAAAATACCACTATTCATCAAACTCCAATCATATAAATCAGCCGCGGTCATACCCCTTGAACACCAGAAAAAATGAATTTAGACTAACAAAAAAAAGCTATTAAAAAAGAAAGAGACTACTTTAAAAAATATGATTCAATTTATTCTTTAATAATAAAATATATTTTTAAAGCATATTAGATATTTGTTTCATTTGCCTAATTATCTTTATTATTCTTTTCAATGTAGTTGAGCTATTTTGGATTTTAATAGTAATTGTTAAGATCATTTGGTTGCAATTATTGTTTTATTGATTGTGTGTGAAGTATTGATTATGTGTTTTTTTTTTCATCTTTTATCCTCTAGTAAGGTTATTGTATATCATATTTCAATTTCAAGTCATGACTTGTAAGCAATTTATTTTAATAGTAACTATGTCATATGAAAAATCAATTATGGTGTTGTGGAATTTTTATAAATTCACATGTAACATCAACCTTCAGCCAAGATTGAAAAAATTCTATAGATATTATCGTTCTTTAGAAAACACGATCGTCAAACTAGTGAAAGCACATCAAATACCGAACACAAATTCAGTTAATATTTGTAGAAAAATCATTATGTGATTTTTATGAAAATGAGTTTTTAAAATTCTAGTCTAGTCCACTTTTAATTTCTGGATCCGTCCCTGGCGACGTTGTCCTTCTCCTCGACTCGACCGAGGGGTTCATCCACGACCAGAAGGTCGTCGTCATCAAATCCGACCCAGTGGAAAGCAAAGAGATTCGTCGGGCTAGTTGATTCGCTTCTCATCACCGATCTCACAATCAGCGCTGATGGGATGTTGATCGTGTAGTCTTCGCGGCAGAGGGGTTATGCTCTCTCGGCTCTGACATATTTTCTCTTCTGATCTCTCTCTCTACAAATTTGTTAAGGCGAAAATGGGCTAGGGTTTTGGTGATATGAGAGAGCGAATAGTGGGAGAACTGCTCATTTTCTACCTGCGAAGTAACTTAGAACACATTATAAGAGAAAAGAGAAAAAATAGAAGGAAAATTTGGTAAATTAAGCTCAAAATGGCTTGCATTTTTTCTTATTTCTTATAAGAATAATAGAGATATTTCTTTGTATTTATCATGTTCGTCCCGATCAGTATTTTAAGATGCTTAAAGTAAACCTCGTTTCAATCATAGATGGGAAGCAATTTCGTGAAGCTAATATCAAAACGATAAAGCGTGAAGTTATTATGCTACGTTAAACATATTGGGTTGATGTATGCTAACATAACAGTTTTGTTATGGAGCCATCAACACTTATTAACAATAGTGTATTGACACGTGTCCTACAATAAATACAATTTGAACATGTGTCAATATACATCACGGCAGAAGGAACTGCCCGATTTGGTCAATTTGAACAGGTGTCAATACATTAAGCGGTGGATGACTCCATAAGAAAACCATCTGATGGTTCCATAAATTTTTTGGCTAACATAAAATGTAACCAAATAATCTATGATATACATAAACTCCAAATAACAAATTGCACTTTCCATTTATTACATTATCATGCCGAATACCAAATTTGAACCGAATTGAGGAATATCAATAGAACCATCTTATATACGTTCACTTATTCAATACACACCATAATCGTTGGTGGAATTGTATATGCTCCAACTAAAAGAATAATCATTCAAAATTTAATTAAAACAAAAAAAAAAAACTCGTATTTTGCGTCTTAAATAAGAAGCTAGAACTCATAGCATGTTTAACTATGGGGAAGCTCATGTTTACTGTGTTGGGTTAGTGAGCGCATTGAATTACTAGTTACTATATGCAGAAGACACGTCTCCACAATTGTTGTCCAGTGGTTACTCAGGTTGACCAATAGAATTTTTAGTATTTGCTGATACGGTTCAAATCAATAGATACGAGCACATTTAACTCTTGATTTTGATGGGTCGAAATCCTTTGATTAGGCTAAACTAAGCAAACGATCTTATCCTTAAAATAGCTTCTTTTCTTGGACACTTCTTTGTATTTGCAGTTTTATACATCAATCGTTTCGTAAAAGTTTGAACTAGAATCTTTATTTATTTTTTTCAAATGAGTCGAAATTGAATAGCTAATTTAATTTGTTGATTAGTCAAGTTGAGCTTGTTGGTAAGGGACTCACTTTTAATTTTTCTTTTTTAATTTTTAATGAATTTTAAATTAAACAGTTGATATGGACTTGTTTGAAATTAAATCTATATATATATAATTGCTAGCTAACCTCATTTAATAAAACATTTAATAAAAATATTTTCATTTTCCCTCCAAAAGGAGTTACATTTTTTTAATTAATTACTCATTAATTTCACATTTAAAAAGGTTTCTTTTAGTTAAACTTAATTAATTAATGACTAAATTAAAAAAGTTTCTTTTAGTTAATCCCACATTTATGTTTCTTATTCTCATTTATATATATAAACATGACAGTCATTATTATTGTGCAGAAACTATATATTATTATTTTTTATTTCATTATGAATTGAATAAGCAATTAAAATTATAAAAAATATTAATAAATGTATTAATTACAAACATTATAATACATATCATGTTACATTACAATATAAAAAATGAAATTATTTTTTTTGTAATTTAATTTCCAGCCGTACTCAATCAAATATATAACTACAAAATGATAAGAAAGATTAGTTTCATAATTAAAATTAAAAATTTAGCTCCCCAAATGGTAAAACCTTACAAATTAGTAGTATAGATACATTTAAATGACATATAATTTATAAACTTAGACTATACGCATAATAAGATGAATTATGAATTAAATAAATAAATTATTATTATAACACAGTCTATATAATTATTATAGCAAAGTCTATATTGTCAATATTATCATTTAAAAAGTTCATTGAAAAAACATATGTATAAAAAAAATCCATATGATCATAATTAATAGTGCAAAATTAACATTCTTTGACTTTCTATTTGGTAGTAATAATAAAATATTTTATATTACTACTATTCAATAAAATGCATGATTTCTGCATATTTGATTATCGCAATCAACATTCTTTTTTTATAAATTAAAAAGTGTCTTGAATCAATTGTCTCATATTTTTCATTAAAACAAAATAACTGTTGGCCGTGAAAAAAAACATTATTTCACAATTATAAATATAAAAATGATTAATTTTCATTAAACAATTCCTCTTTAAGAAAAAAAGTGGCGGGATAAATTTCTGCATGATTATAGCATCAAAACATATCTAAAACATCAATATTTTAATGCATTAAAAACATACTTTCAGCAACAGAAAAGTCATATTAAACGGAAATTGGCAAAGTCAAAGAATGAGAATTGACAAGGCATTGTATGTAATGACATATTGTTGCATAATATAGAAATATCAACCATAATTAATAATCAACAAAAAAAAGTCAAATCTATATGAAAAAATCAAAATTAAAAACACAGCAAATTATGTGGAACATTATTGAACACTATACAATATAGAAAGAAAATTAATTTGATTTCTCTATCATTATCAACATATTCAACTTTTACCAAGACATCTGCCTTTATATTAAAATCGATTTTTTTGCGTAAAAGTTTTAAAAATAAAAATTCCTACAGATTCTTTTAAACATTAAACAAGAAATTCCTAATATGCGATAAATATATCTAAACAGATTTGTTATAAACTTACCTAATATTTCCAAATTTTGAACAAAATACTAAAAAATTTGAAAAACTATAGCAAAAGACTTTGAATAACTTCGAAAAGCGATTTTGAACAAGTGTTAGCAAAGTTTCACTTATTGATATGATGAGAAAGACGACAAAGAATTGAACTATTTAGTTTTCAAAATCTGAACAAAAGACATAAAAGTTACATATGTATGTTATAAAAAGATATGAACAGATATGTTATAAACTTACATATATATTTGTTAGTAGAGCTGAACATATCTGTTAGAAACTTACATATTTTTTCAAACCCTGAACAAAATACATAAAAGTTTGAAAAAGTTCGACCAATGTCACTTTGAAAAACATCTAAATAATTTCGAATTATGTATAAAATATAATAAATCTTGAAGCTTATTCACAAAGAATTTCGGACAAAGACACATATCATTGAAAATAATAAAAAATAAAAACTACGTTTAACAAAAAATATTTCAACTCATAGATTTGTAATATTATCGCCCGATTTTGACCGACCTGTTAAGATTTAGCAACACAGATTAAGAAATCGGGACGAATATTTTATTTTTCGATCACTACTGTTGGTCACAAAAACAATATTTCTCGGATGTCTTTTTTTTTTTTAAAATTTTTTAAGCCTTACCGGGAGAAAATCTCCGGTAAAACAATTGTTTTGTATTGAATCTCGCCGAGTTTGTCGTAATATCGGGTTAAGGATTAGGTTTTCAGACAGAGTGAATAACGAGAGAAGCGCCGACATCAAACAAAAAAAAAAGGGCTTACATCACTCTCAAGGAGTTTATCTCTATTTATAGTCATGTTATCACTGACCTGTTTTATATTTGATTTTGGCTACCCTAAAGAATTAAGTGGACTTCTAATTTGGACTTTTTTTATCATTCAATCAATATATTTCTTTATGGCCCAAAAATGGTCATTTCGTTCAAATGTTTTAAATATTTGGCACATATCATTATTTATCAACCAAATACAATTATTTATTAATATTTTGCTGGTATTTTTTAGTATTTTTCTTTAAAATTTCCTATATGATCTATAGTACAAAATACAATAATTATTTAAACAATTAAAACTATTTTATGTCTTAATTTGAAGATATGTTGTAGTGATGAAAATTCTGTTGATAGAAAAACCACAAACGTTGTATATAAAAAATTGTTTAACAATATTTAGTTATTATTTCTTAGAACATTTTTCCAATGATTATATTATGATTTTTACTATTGTTTATATATTTTTATTATTTTTTGTTCTATTATATTGTTTTCCGTGCAAATGCACGGGTTAAAAACTAGTAGTTTATAATTGTAAGTAGCTCATTAAGATTTTAAATTTAGTAATTGAGTCAAACCCAAATTTAACGAGTTTAAATAAGCGATGTCAAACCAAATCTTTAAACTTGTTCATTAAACGAAATATTCTATTTAAAAAGCACAAGGTCAACATAAACTCGAAACTATATATATAATTGCAGGCAGTAAATGTAATGTAAAAATTGTTTTATTTTTCGGCTCATTTTTGTAATATAATTTTAGAAAGAAATCGTTACATGTATTAATCAAGTAATATATTCTAAGTGATATGTGAAAGTTATATACGTATCAAGAATTTTATTGCATTTTTTTTCCAATCTATTTATTTTAAACCATTATTATTTTTCCAACTTATTAAGAAATATTTTATTAAAAATAGTATTTTTTTATGGTATTTTTTTTATGACACAAACAAACCCCATAAAATTCGACATCAAGTGCTATAATAATAATTTCAATATTCTTATTAAATTGATTTGTTATAATAACTAAAAATTGCAAAAGTTATATTATTGTAATCAATATAGAATTCATTTATATTTAAGTTAAATAGTTTATATTTATATCGTTTATTTTTACGAATACTAAAATTTATAAAATGTGATATACTCGTTATCTAACCAATAATTTTAAATATTACATAGTTAAATATTACATAGACGCATACGTAACTTATAAAATATATTTACATCTAAACATGTTGCCCGTCTCCTTCTCTTTCCTTGTGTTGTGTTGTGTAACATGTAATTGATTTATTCGACTTGTTAGTTGTTGTCTAGTATGTGAGTATGTGTTTTTATTAAACATGTAATGGCGTGATTGTATACAAAGTTTTCACTCAAAATTTTTATGTAACTCAAAATTTAATTCAATTTTAACTCAACTCCAGTATATTTAATATTATTAATATAATTAAATAATATCACTCAATCATTTTTACACATCACATCTACTTTAATTCATTATTTATCACATAATTTTAACTAATTATCACTACATATCATTTCTGTCATACTTTTACATCAAACTAACTTTAATTATTTTATTTTAATATAAATCCAAATCAACTAACAACTAAGAATGCAATCTTTCTCAAAATCAACTCTGATTAACCAAAAAATCACTTTGAGTGAAAAAATTTGTATCCAAACATGTCCTAAACGAGTCGAGTCGAACTTGAGTTTCGAGTGCTCGAGCCCATAATGAATTGAGTCGAGTCGAGCTCGGCACGTTGAATAAACAATCTAGAAATTGAGCTCGAACTCGGTTCATTTATCAATATTAACGAGCCGAGTTCAAGTCTTAACGAGTCGATCTCAAATTTCAACGAGCTGAACTATAAAATGTTATATAAAAATTCTCTTATCGAGTCTTATCTAATTTAGCCGAATTCAACTCGCTAATCAAATGAGTTTTAAATGAACCCAAGCTTGACTTATTAAAAATTCAAGATGAGTCGAGTAGAATCGTTTAATTTAACACCAATTATTTTCATCCATGAAGTCTGTTTTTTCCTAAAAAAAAAAAATTAATAATAATCTTGACACTTGACGTGTTTCATCAAATCTGACACGCGTCTTTGTAAATCATTTTTTACGACTTTAACGTGTCCTGCTTAGATAGGTGGAAGAGCGCTTTTCGACTTTTGAGTCGCCTCGCGGGAAATTACTAACCCGCCACATTATTCAATCTTCCCCGCTAAAATGCGCCCCGCGGTCCGCTCCAATTTCGCTCCAAAAATGTAATTTCCATTCCCGATAAAAAGACACGTAAGACTACAATTCCATCATATTCAATCACACTTCTACCATGAAAGAGACCATAGTACTTTTCCAAATAAAGTATACTATTCTCTATTCTACTTAATTTACTGCGTGTATTAAATTGATAGACTTCACGCAAAATTTTTAGATACTTGGTGACTAATTGCAGAATTACTACACTCGATATGTAAAGAATATTATAATTTGGCCTTAATACTGCAAGAGACAACTAATTTCTTTCTTATTAATAATAATAAAGTTACAAAAGCTACTTTTTGTAAAAAATTATAAAAGCAGTTCCACTACATCAACAATTTTATTTTTTTTCCCCAACACACGATTTTATATTTTTAGCAATTAAAAACATTTTGATAGAGACAAACATACCCTAGCAGCCAGAGCATTGGACGTGGATATCATACGCGATGGCGCACCGCGCACGTTAAACGTCCCCAGCATATACGCTTTTAACCTACTCTGTCACTATCAGTATCATCCCTGAATATAAAAATGCGAGTCTCAAAATTTTTTATTTGACGCCCAACACACACGCACACACGCACACACACATGCTGGAGCTGCTTTCAAAGCGCAGCTTTCAGCTTCAATGGCGTATCAACCTAGGGCCCGGAAGAGGATCCGCGCCCTCTGCCGTGGCCCCGACGGCAGTGCCTTCCAGAGATGGTATTCTTATTGTTTCTGTTGCATTTGATTTTTGTTTTGATTTTTTTCGCTTCAATGTTTAATCTCGCCGGTCGATGTTGGGTTTCATCTTTCTAAGATTTCAATTGCTTGTTTTCGCGTGGCTCTGTTTCTCTCCCGGCAGCGAAAGTTGCGGGCTTTCTGTGCCGATTGCTTTGATTGATATGCACGCGTGTGAAATCGAGAAAAATGCGAGGAAGAAAGTTAAAAGCAGCTGTGTGAGTGGGAAAGTTGAGGAGCAGAGGTTTGAGGACCAGCCCAGATCGGCTTTTCGATTTTTCATGTAGAATCATTCTTTCCCTTTGATCGCTTTTGATTTTTGTTGCCATTTTTCNCAATTTGATTTTGTGCCTGTCCTTTTGTTACCATATCAAGAAAATGATGGATTCTGTTTATTTGATTAGGGGTGTTGATGTTTAAATTTTAATGAATTTCTGTTCTGTTCACAAGTTGGCTAATTTTACTTGATATGCTATTTATGCTATTAGTGTTAGTTTTGGTGCTTCGAATGTTGCTGCTTGGAAGGAAGTGAGAATCCTGGTTGCCCTTTGAATTTGTGCAACAATTTGTTTCGTAGAATGATGAAGAATTTAACTGTTTTAACACTTGCATGTCACTTGAGCTACAAAAGTTCGTGAATCATGAGAAGCTAAGATATATGTGCACCTTTCTTAGATCTTCCATTCGAGCACATTTTGGCCCGGTAATTGAAAAAGCAGGAAAATTTGCTGAATTTGTCTTGTGAAGCTGTGAAGGCATGCTTGACCTATGCTATGTTTGGTGACTTGTGTAGGGAAGAACTTATGAAGACATGCAAAGGTGAAACCCGATTTGAGATAGAAAAGAAAGGATTTGAGGATTGGAAAACCATGTCAAAAGAGGTAACTTTTCCAGCATCATAACTATGTGAATATGAGTTCTGACTTCTGAGTATTCATATCTATGTAGGGTATGCAATCTAACTTTAATAGTTTGGATTTGTTGCTTTTATAGGAAAGGTTACCTTTTTGTCTTAAAGCAGATAAAGTAAACTCAGCTTATGAGAGGTTGCTGCAAAAGGAGGAAGATGAGATCCAATTGGTACTTATAAGATCTTTGGTTATGACTTCATGTTATTGGATATCAAATTTAAAGAAAAATCTGCTAGAATTTTAGACTTTCATATGCTACTTGATCATTCTTCAGAAAAAGATGATACTAAGCAGTAAACACCTTAGAGATGAATAATGCAAATATAGTCACTAATGTATATAAGGTGCACATTTCTGTTGAATGTTTTGCACAACTTTCAGTCTACATCTTGTTCGAACAAGTTGGCATGATGCAGGGTCAATTTTAAGATGTGTGTTAAATTTGTGAATGACTTATATTAAGGTGTTGGGTTAATTTTAATTGAATGAAACAAGGTATTGGATGGTGGAGTTTTACGATGCTAGTAATGTCAGTATTATAAGCAATGTAGTCAAATTTTAATTGACTTCTTAGTACTTATCTTTTCTAAAAAGAAGAGATTTCAATACAAATTAAGATCTAATTAGTTCTCTAACAGCTTAAACTCTGTTTTACAAGTGTTTTAAGCTTTCCCTGACACTCTCATGCAACTTATGTACAGCTTGTCAGCTAGTGTATATACATCCTGAGACTTTTTCTTGTAAATATTTGAGAATTGTTGTTCTTTGGGTTGGTTCTCCTTGGTTGACTGGTAAACTTCAACATTTTTTGATTTGCATATTTATATGCTTTACTTTCTGCTAAAAATATTTGAAGTAGCAAAAATGTGAGGGATTAAGAAATTTCCATGATGAAATTGTCATTTGTAGGTGGATGATGGAGCGGATTCAGCTGAAGTTGGCAAATATGACAAGGTCTGATATATCTTTTCCTCTACTATTATTTCCGGTTTATAGTAATTCGAGCTTTATAACACACTCCCTATGTTTCTTTAAATTTATTATTCTAGTTTAAAAGTAAGAATTACAATGTTGATGGTTCTGTAATTTATCTCAAACTAAATCTCCATATATATCCTCTATGATATTTCAATCCATGCTCCTCTCCATTACGATAAGTATATATAAAAGAGAGAAATTTTTTAAATGAATATAATATTATAGATAAAGTTGATTAGTTGAAAGAACGAATAAAATATATTGAACAAAATTAGTTAGCAAAATGTTATACACCCTCTACGTCATGTATTTTAGAACGGAGGTAGCATGAAGCATTATTTTAATAACGTGATTGTTGAATTTGATCACAGGACTATGTGAACCATGAATTTTATTCTGATTCTGAAGGCTCTGATGAACTTCAATTTTCTCATTCCGGTACTCATTGGAGCTTCTGCTCTGAAGATTCGTATGTGATCTCCCTTTTTCGTCTTTCTGTTACTGTTTATTTTTCCAATAATAAGTACGGTATAAAGCAAGTAGTTTATTGGCAATACCTTGTAATTCTAAGAAAGAACTTGGTTTTTTTGGTCACAACGGGCTAAAATGATGATCATGTTAATTTATTTTTATTTCCTTTTCGCGTTTATCTGTATTATTATTTCAACTGAATTAATCGTTGGATGTGATATAGGTTCCGAGCATTGCTTTGATCGGACATGATTATTCTGCCGGTTCTCATGTGTGGACCCCATAGGCAAATTTTTGTAGCAATGGTTTTAAAGTTTTTTAAAGCCATTGCATGCATGTGGCAAGGCATCTGGGCTTGGCTATTTTGTAAGTAAATATGTGAAGTTTGATTTTTGGTTAAATTTCTATCTTGGGAATATTTGATAATGGTTATATTGGTGAATGTAAGAGCATCTCCAAGGCTCAAATGTTCTTGTGGTAAATTACATGCTACCTCAAAATATTTAGTAATATCACAACTTTTCATCTTCCAATGCATAATGTAATCACAAATGTTGTGGTGATGTGGACAGAATTAATGTTTACAATGTAGAAAAGAATGTGGTTCATCCACATTCTCCTCCACACTCTAGCTAGCCAATGAAGAGAAGAGATAATTATTCTTACCATCTTCAAATTATTTAATTATTTAATTATTTGTTCTTACTTATTAAAATTTTAATATTTGGTAGGTAGATAATATTGTAGATAAACTATATTGTGCATCGGAGATGATTTTTTAATTTCATAGTTGTGAACTTAACATTTTTCCCACATGGTTCACACTCTATTTAATTGATTGACATTTGTCATAATTTATTCAATAACAACATTAGAGCATTGAAGATGCTCTAAACGAAGGTGTAATGAATGGTAAAACTATGTAGATGGTGGTGTAATGCATGATTTCTTGTTTTGGGGATGAATTTAGTAGGTTTTGTTGGTTGTCCAAAGTTTTGAGCATTTTTCACATTTATTTGTATTTTTTGTCGGTTTTAAGCACTAATCTCATTCAATTATATTTTATTAAAAGAAATGAAACACTTCGTATAATCATATTAGTCATTCACAATTTTAATTGTTATAAATTTGGATTGAAAAAAAAAAACTCATCCCATCATATCAAAATTGTATGACTGAAATTCTAATACAAACACTTTATATATGAGACTGAAAAATTCGTACCCAAAACCATACACCGGAAAAGCTCTTCTAATGGAGTTTTCTTTTGCTAATCCCGCGTAGCCTTTTGCTAATACAAACAAGGATGCTGCAATGGAGTTNTATTATTTTATATATTTAATTTTGTTTATAAAACTTATTTATCTATTTTGTCTTTATAATGTAAAAAAAAAATTGTTAAAATTTGAGAAACTAAAATTTATGAAAAGAAGACTGTTATAATGTAAAAATAAAAAAATATTAAAAATTGATCTTTTTTTTATGCATATAGATTTGTATATATTGTGCATACTTGATAATAAATTGAATCACAGTGCTATTTCTAAAATATTTTCAAAATGTTAATATAAGTAATATGTTTATAAAAAATAATATTTTAAAAAATATTGGTGATACATTCAAATGAAATGATCTTCCAAAAGTAAAATTACCAACTTAGTAATAAAAGATGGAAACACATAAATATTGAAAATATTGAAAAATTATAAAAATATGTTTCGAAAATATTATTTTTAGTTTGAATAAAAAAATAAAGTAAACTTATTCGAGAATGAAAAAAAAAAAAATTATTCGAGAAAAAAGAGAACACAAAAAGCTTCATAAAAGTAAACCTACCTTATTGGGTATGTAAAGTTAAACAGCCTTATTGGGCTTATAAAATAATCTCAGAAGTTTAAGCCCACTTATTCACAGTTTTCGTATTCTGACGAACTCTGCAGAAGCTCGTGACCTCAAAAATGGAGAATGCTCTGAGCTTCAGAAGCCTCTATTTGCTTCACTCCGCTCCGACGTCGTTTCCTTCCCACGTCCCGACCAGACTCAAATTATCGGTACCCCGTGTTCTTATTCAGGGTTGACTGCTCTGTTTCGTTATTATTTTCGTGATTTTTCGCGTTTTTTTATGCGTCGACTATTTATGCAAGCAGAAGCTTGAACGCTCAATTTCACCTGGGCGACATCGAGACAAATCTCTACTGATAACGCAAGCTTTCGGGTCGGGTAGGCAGCCCAACGGGTTTCCGAATCTCCCCAACAAAATTTTCATGGAAGAGGTGCCATTTGCTTTATTCCATTTTTCCCTAAATTGTTTATTCTCAAAACAGAGAGGATAATGGTCTAACATCTTATTTTATTTTGAAATTTCGTGACTTAACTTAGCCATCTATAACTAAGTGTAGAGCTTTTTCTTTTTTTTTTTCTTTTTGCCCTTAATTTATTCCAGGTCATTGGGGCTGAATATGGAGAAGGTTTCGAGACTTTTAGACCTGAAGGTCCCCTTAAAGTTGATGTGGTAAACAGTGGGACCTTTCTTCGTGATTGCATTTGGATCTCCTTATCTTACTTTTCTTAATATTCAGTCGATTCATATGTTATTTGTTTTGTAACGAGGCTTTATAGTTAATTTAATGACGGTGTCTTGATAGGACTTTTTAAATGATAAAATGCAAGAAGGGTTTCTCCAAAGGATTCGATACGCCATGAAGCCTGATGAAGCATATGGCCTCATATTTTCTTGGGACAATGTCGTGGTAAAGTTTCAAACTTTGATCATGTTTCTTATTATATAGATTGTTAGGTATTAAATGGCGGGTTCGCATGGTGTTCACTTAATGAATAATCACCAAGAAAAAAAAGGGGGTTTTAAGCATCTGATCACAAACTGAATCACACTCGTGCGAATGTGTGTTGATCGGACGATTAAAAACCCCTGTGTGGGCAGTTCCACGGGGTTAGGGTGCAATTCAACATCAGTTCCTGTTTCATTAGGCAGACAAGCTATGTGGTATAATGGATAATTAGTATGAAGTTCACGAGTAAGCTTACGGGTTGGGTATAACTCATATAAAAAATTGCTTCCCCTGCATCATATGGGTTGGTTCCCAATTGTGCCTTAGATTAGAAATGTTTTACTTGTTTAAGAAAATAGCTTAAAAGAAACAAGAGTTATATTATTAAATGTGTAATATTTCTAAATATTTAATTAATTTGCTTTATGTCTATCAAAATAATGAGTACGCATGCGCTTTGCTGATTTCGCAATTCCTTTATTGTGGTACAGGCAGATACTCGAACTTTGAGGTTTCATGCATGGGAACAACTTGCATCTGAAGAAGGTTGACAGCATATCCACCTTTAAGTTTCTTGTCGCTAGTTGATTACGTTAGAAACATTGTACCAAAATCTTTTTATTACATAGTTTAGTTGCGAACTTGCGATGAGACTGCATTAGACAATTAGTTGAGACAGTAGTTGTCCGATATTATTAATACACCTGGATGATGCTACCTGGGGTGGCAGATTTTGCCGTGTAAAAGCTTGATCTGGATATCCGACTTCAGTTTTGGGGCCAGTGGATGATTAGTGCCTGAACAATGTAGATTAAGAAATATGTATTTATTTATGAAAAAAATTGATAGTGTGAAAGAACAGTTAACAATGGTAGAAAAATAATTAGGTCATTTCCCGACATTGAGCTTCTGTATTTTGGGGTAAGGATGATAGGTTACCAAATACGTTGAGTGTCTTGGAAATTTGTATTGATTACGGCTACGTAATAATTTTTTTGCAGGAAAAGAGATTCCTGAAGATGAAAATGTGCAAAAATTTCTGCTTCAAGCAGGTGCTGATGATGTTCTGCGTAAGGTCTGGGAATGCAAAAGTAGTTGGTTATTTATGATTATGACTTAAATGGTAAACTTCTATTAATTGTGACAACAAGGCAGTCTGTCAGTGAAAGAAAAGTTTTAGTCTGGGGGCGTTACATTTTATACTGATAACTATTTCTAACTCAGGTAATGGTAGCAGATGTCATATTCATCTGAAACTCTATTGCAATTTTATTTTTGTGTTAATTACCAGCATGAGTATGTTGTTAAACATAACCTCATCCTTAAGCAACGGAAATAGTTTCTTTATGTTTAAGTTTGTTCGAGCTTTATCTTTTAGCTGATGTAGCTGCCATTTACTACATTTCAGATATTGCACTGGGGGAAGGCCGAAGATGATATGGATAGACTGAAGGCCAGGATCGCAATGCTATATTATGAAAATCTCATCAAAGTAAGATGTTTCAATAAATTTTATGAGTGGATGTTTTGCTTGTCCCTGATAAATGGACTAGTAAATGGGTTTCATATATTCTCCTTAGCACTCAGAACCCATAAGCGGGCTTAAAGAATGGTTAGATGCTGTTGCTACATCCCGCATCCCTTGTGCAGTTGTTTCTAGTCTCGACCGCAAAAACATGGTTGATGCTTTGGACAGAATGGGACTGAGAAAGTATTTCCAGGTCTCTCTCTCTCTCTCTCTCTCTCCCCACACTCACATAAGCTCATTGTCACTCTTACAGATAGTAAAAGATAAATTTTATGGTTTTCTTCTTAATAACCATATATGCTACTGTTTGCATGAACTCTAGTTATTTGATGTTTTCTTTTATTAAAAATACCGATGCGAAATTAAATGTTGCGACAGCTAATATCCTTACTGCTTGCAGGCTACTGTATCTGAGGAAGACGGTATGGATTCCATAGCTCATAGATTCCTGTCAGCAGCAGTTAA
This sequence comes from Striga asiatica, assembly GCA_008636005.1. NCBI lineage: Eukaryota > Viridiplantae > Streptophyta > Magnoliopsida > Lamiales > Orobanchaceae > Striga > Striga asiatica. The sequence continues at coordinate 611,039 of BKCP01009404.1, read as the reverse complement.
GGTATGCTGGCGAAAAATTTGATGTAAAATAAAATACTTCCCTATCCCCCGGTTTTAGCAATATTATACGTATTGATCCAGTTATCTTAGAAACACCCTCTGAAAAATTTGTAACTATTTCACAAATTAACTCCTCAAGATACTCCATATTGTGCAATTCGTAAAATGGAAAAAAAGGAATATTTGTGAATCTGAAAGGCACTGTTTTTTTTTTCCTCCGTAGTTATCCTAAGCTTTAGGGGTAGTATCTGTAAAGTTTTCCGAATCATACACACCTTGGTTAATGGACTAACCCATTGGGACTATCTCTCAGTCTCCAAGTGCAATGTCTTCGTGTTTTGTAAGAGTGTGTTTGGTAAGCAGCATAAGCTAGCTAAGCTTTTGGATTATTTAGTTAGCTTATAAGTTTCTTATATTCAAATTAGCTTGGTTTGGTAGAATGGACTTTTTAAAAAAGTTTAAACTTATTTCATAAGCTTGTTTATGTGGCTTTACAACAAAGCCAGTTGAAAATTTTATTTCAGCCGACTTATCAGTTACTACACTTTTTTTCAGTCATATCTGATATAAGCTTAAATTCACTAATAAGCTATCAGCTAACTTATCAACTATGGCTAGTTTTTCAGCTAAACTTTACCAAACATAGCCTATCATTCTTCGACCTGCCTGATTTTTCATTTTTTTTTTTTATTTTTATACAGCTGGACAGAAAACCCTCTAAGTGTGTGGTGTTTGAGGACGATCCCAGGGGAATAACTGCTGCTCACAACTGTACAATGATGGCAATTGCTTTAATTGGTGCTCATCCTGCGTAAGTAGCATCTATATAATTCTCAGTCTAATATTTATTATTCATGCATATCATGA
>BKCP01009404.1:568331-610139 GCA_008636005.1 Striga asiatica | reverse complement strand
GGGTAAGGAGCACTTGTGGCAAATGTAGAATGATTCACTTATGCTATTATTTTTCACAGTATAATGGGTGCTAAAAAATAAATTCCCCAGCGAGTTCTTAAGATATGCTGTCAGGTTATTTTTCAACTAATTTTTTCTTGAATTGTGGATTCGGTTTAAAATATAAATGAGGGATGATTAAAGAAACTAATCTTTAGATTCGATCTAATTACAGAAAAGGACATCAACATACCTTAAAAATTTCAAATATCTCCTGGACAAACAACTCACGTGTTTCATTTTCGGTCCAAAATAAATGCTGATGCTCGGTTTGAAATGCAGGTATGTTCTTAGGCAGGCTGACTTAGCAGTCGCGAGTTTTAACGAGCTTTCAGTGATCAATCTAAGAAGACTGTTTGCGCACAAAGGCTCGAATTTCATGGACCCGCAAAAGCAAATTGAAGAGAGAACTCCCCCGAGAAGGAAGTTGACTACTGACACCATATTCTGAATTGGGACTTGCTGTATCACTTCTTGTAAATCTTTTTGTAATTAAGTCACATCTTACAATTTACTCTCAAAAAATACAATAACATGTAGTATATTCTATTGGTGTGCAATTGCCTTGTATTTTCTTGAGGAAGAAACTGTAATTGACGTGTAGTATTGTAGTTTGCAAATTGCAGCAATTCTATCCATTTAAAATTTTGCAGTGGATATAATAATTGTTTGAATTGTTTGAGACATTGCTTGTTTTGACTAGCAATGTGAAACAGCTGCGGGATGGGCTACAATTTCTTGAGTTAACAATATACTTAATATTTTCAAAGATATACCAGTAATTTGTTTGAAGTTTTTTTACTTCAACAGTATACTCTATATTTTTTTCAAATATACCACTAATTTATATTCTTAAAATATGTGTTTTGCTACATGTAATGTAAGCAGAAGTAGTGAGGTAGTTTTAATTTATATTATTTGAACGGATAATATAGCAGTAAATGGATTTATAAAATGGTTGAATAAATTTATAATAAATTCATATTTTTATGATACTTTGTGTCATAATTTTTTTTTTATTGATGAACTGTGTATAACATGGTTGAATAAATTTATGAATTAAATTTGTATTACGTTGTCTGTAATAACAATTTTCTATTGTTGAAGTCCTACCAATTATTTTACAGTAATACTTAAAAATCAAAAATAAAAAACTTACTACGAAAGAATAGTTATACTGCCTGATTTTCAGGATTTTTCATGTTATACTAGACGGAAGAAAATATTTAAAATGTCAAAATTTTATTTTTCGGATAAACGTTTGTGAGACAAAATATTCAGAAAAACTAGTGTACCAAGCTAAACTACAGTAGATTTCAATTCATTATGGTAAATTTGAAGTGTTTTTAATAAGGATCATTTAAATAGATATATTTTTTTATAAGTATTTACTTATGTTAAATTGGAAGAAAATTTATTTAATTTTTTTTATTTTTTGGAAAAATTTTAAGTTTCAAAAATAAAATTTATTACCGTACAAATGACTTTAATTTATAAATGTATTCAACCATATTATATACACTTCAACCATAAAAAATCATCAGAACACAAAATTTATTAATGGCTAATCCAAAGAAAGGGTGGGTTGTCACAAAGGGCTTTGGCACGCTGGCCGGCCCACTCCCACCGCATTTTTAGTGGTTTGGGCTTCCATCTTTAGCGGGCATTAAACGGCTAGTCCGCGCGGGTCGAAGGTTTCAGCAGGGCTTGTGCAGGCTGGGCCGATCCGTGGGCTAGCTTGCCTACTTAAAAAGTTTTCTGTCCCCGCGGTTTACAAAATCACAAGTCCAGTGACGACTATACTTTTGAGAATAAACGGTCCAATTCTCCATTCTCCAAACGGGCCAAAACCTAATCTCCATTCTTGCCGAAAAAGCCCCAGCGGCTACACCCAAACGGTTGACAGACAGCACAAGGAGCAGCTGCGACGGCGACAAGGAGCAGCTTCCATCCGGCGGGCGGGAGGCGGCATCGAGAAAGAGGACGGAGAGAGACCTACGAGGCGGCGACAGAGACAGAGAGAGATCCGGCGAGCGGCGGTAGCTTCCGGTAATGATGTCTGACACTGATCTTTGTGTTTTTGTTTTGAAGTTATATGTAGGATGCGACTTTGACACTGTGAGTATGTGATACGTGGACTGTTTTTACTATGCTGAAAAGACTGAAAATCTGTCTGCCACTGAGTTGTCTGAACTCCGATTCTCTAACTCTGGAAATTGGCAGTTGGCAACTTTGAGTTATCAGTTTTTTTTTTTTCTTTTTTTNCATTCCAGGTTTTCATAATTTTTTTTTCAGTTCAAATATTTTCTCGAACTCCCGCCACCACAAGCCATCCACCTCCGGCGTGACGGCGTCCACCAGCAGTAACCAGCCACCGCCGGGCACGCCTCTACGACTGTAGAAGTTATAGCCTCTTCCCCGTCCTGCCCGATCCTGAACACATAGTAAGGAAATATATTATTTTATTGAATTTGAGAAAGAGCAAGCTCTATATGACTGCTGGATTTGGCGGGCTATAGCGGGGATCCCGGAACACTGCTCGTGAACGAGAAGAAAGCTCTATACTCTACCTGTTTACTTCTTGGTTTCTGATTTGGTGATAATTGTTTCATTTCAACAGCAATGGTAGACAATCTCGAAGGAGCTCTCAAAAACGAATGGAACACTAGAGATTTAAAGATCCTAACCTCTCAAATCAAGGACCACGAATCACTCATTAGGCTCAAACGCAGGTAAAACAGTAACCCAGCTTTACTCGCCTTTTGATTTGTTGGTTGATGTTTTTTTTTTTTTTTTTTTTTTTTTGGTTATTTCATACCATGAGCTTACGAAAAGAGTTGCCGAAATTGCTTGGCAGGTGGTTGATGGATTTGCCCTTGTCCATAACAGAACTGAAGAAAATGGAGGAGATTCTCCCTCCCAACGATAAGTAAGCAACTACTTATTCTAATTGCTATTTGTACTTGTACGTTACTAGGTATGATTTGAGCATTCTGTCATGAACATTAAACTTAGATTGGCTAATTATTGAGTGTTAAACTAATGCTTCACTTGAGCACAATATGAATTACTTGAATGATATAATCCTTGAATTTAAAATGCAGTGTTTGATCGGCTGTATGGATATAAAATTATGTTTTATTTGGTTGTATGGTTAAAATATTGTGCTTTATGTTGTTGTGATGTTATCGGACATGGTTTATAACTCTTAGTTAAATGAAGAGTCAATGAGAATGAATGTGAAATTTGTTACAAAAGACGAGGATGAAGCAATTCTAATCTCACACTCAAATGTCACAGTTAGTTGTACATATGAAAGCCTGGATACATCTCTGTCTTATTCAAATTGGATTGTAAGAGAAACTGATGCCGAGATTGGTTTTCTTTATTTATTTACTTTCTGTGCTTTTAGGCCGTTCTCTGTGCGCTGAACTTCGTTATGAAACAGAAACTTCAAAATGGCCTTACTTCATTATTTGTTCCTCTTCCGTCTCTTCTTATGTATAGTCCTTCATTAACTTGGAAGCTTCTTTATGTGTGGAGTGAAAATAGATTGAAGTTATCTTGATTTCTCTTTTTTTGTTTGTAGGGTACTGCCGGAATCATTCATTAGGGAAGATGACGTGAGTATCCGTATTATGCGGCTCTATATCGCCCTGTCTTATGGTTTTTGTTTACTATTATCATGATTTACACCATGATTTTATATTGCATTACTAAATTCTAAAGAAAGAATGATGAAGCAATAATTTAGAAACACGTACATGAATATATGTAGAATTTTGTTCCTGGTGTCGTGAAATTCAGCAACAACTGGAAAGAACTAATAGAATATGCCTGGTGAAATAAGTTATGTTGATTAAGGGAATGTAAGGAGAATATGACAAACTCAAGGAACGTTTTGGAGTGCCAACTTTACCGGTGTTCAATGTGTAGTAATTTTGTAATTAAATTGATCAATACTGTAAAGTAGAGACCATATAGATTTTCCTTGGTTATAGACTATCTGGGGTATTATGGAAATGGAGAAGTTGATAAAATGGCCAAGAAATCAGTGAATTACTTTGGTTGCCATGGCCCATAGAAGGCTTATATTGGTGCATGATTGAGGTTTTTATCTTACATATACTCTTTTAATCACAGGTAAGCTATGAGGACATCAGAACTGTGATCGAGATGGGATTTGAAGCTCATAGCTGTGGGACGGAAAGACAACATACCCAAGAGGATGTGCAAGTATTTAATCAACGCGAATGTCTTCAAAAAATATGCTCCCTGCTTGATGATATGTCTAATAAAGGCTTGTGCTCTCTAATTGAGGTACTCACTGGGGGAATGATAAATTTTGAGAAAACAAATTTGAGCATGAAGAGGACAATAAAAGAGTTGCTTCCAAAGCTCACTGCCAATAGAAACAATATTTCCAAAACAAAACTGAAGCAAATTTCTCTACTTTTGCAAGACCCAAAAAATTTCAAGGGGGGTCAGTTGGTGTGCTCGACTGCATCTGAAGCCTATCGTGCTGCCGCAATTGATGTCCTAGACAGGCTCACGAACTTCCACTGGAGAGCTCGACTTGCCATGCGTAGGAAGCTGAATGGCGTCAAGAGTTACGTTCCCACTCTCCACCCCCCGAGATCTGGACAGAGTACTAAGGAGTTATGTAGGACACTGAAGCACATGTGCATGAAGTTTCTATCAGACCTTCGTGATGTGGATGAGCCTGCAGAAGAATTGGCTGGGGCACTGGGAGTTGCAGGTTTGACGCTAAAGCTACTTAAGAACTGCCCAGATGTGCGGGACTTCCGGAAATTCTCGCCGGAAATTGAGGCATTGCAAAATGATATAGCGAAAGCTATTCATCTGATAAATCTCCCCAAGAGAGTGAGCTTGATAGAGCTGAAAAAGGTGCAGGTTTTGTTGGACCCTAATTTAAAGTTGTCTAACGACAGTCTACGTAATGCTGTACGGGGTCTCTTGACCGAGTACCTGTTTGAGTGCAGTGATATGGACAGCTTCCCTGATTCTTTAGTAGAAGCAGTTAACATTATTAATACAAGATCGCAATTTCCATCCCTCAAGAAACGACGGTCGTCCAAGAGCCTTTCGTCCCCTCAAGAATTTATGGGGGATGTAATACAGAAAGAAGTGGAACACGTACTAACAGTGAGTGCTCTAGCAAAAGAAGTAGCGTTGAACATTATTCCAGAACATGAATTTGATGAAGACTTTGCTCGTGCGTACTTGGAGGATTTTGCAGGAAACAATTATCTATGTATATCTGATGACGAGCGAGTTGGGGGTATTCCTGGGCATTACGAACTTCGTTCTAGTGACTCGTATGATGGCAAGTCTGAAAGTATTGGTGAGACAAAGCTGGTAAAGAGTGGTTCGCCTTCACCAACAAGCAAAGCATATGATGACTGTTCTCCCTTTTGTTCTCCAGACCAAGGGTTAGCTATGTCCTTGGAGTCCATGCATATTCCGAAAATAGATTGGGATGAAACAGACAGTTCTGATTGTTCGCTATTCTGTAAGAAGTCAAACGTACTGGACGCCAGCCACAATGGTGTTAAAAGTGAAGAGGGTACGAGCAGTTATTCTACCAACCCGAATTGTGTATCTTCTGAATTCCTATTGGAGACGGATATTGTCAACCAGCACAGCAGGTCCTGTAATAAGTACCTTCAGGTCCAGGAAGCTTGTGATGCCTCGAGTATGGTGGCCTATCGTTTTGTGGGTCGCTTGCTGGACAAGCTTGCTGATATTGAAGGCTTAAAATTATGCAAAGGTAATAGGTTGTATCTAGGAGGTGATTCTTCAGGCGTTGATGATTCTGAAGGTAATGTGATATTATATCCTTTCAAGTTCATGTGAAATCAATTATTGGGATCATTGCTCAGTTTCTTCCAGTCATATTTATGTTTGTCAGCTTATATGGAAGTGTGCATTTTTAATTGAGAAAATTGCAAATTTGGTCCCAAAACTTTTGTTGTTTCCCACATTTAGTCTCAGGCACGTCAATTATAGTCCTTTTTGAATTTTCGTTGCCAAGATGGTCCCACGTCCGTCAATATTGACGGGGCTCGTGTGAGGACGTTAGATTGGACCAATTTTGCAATTTTTCAAAAAAAAAATAAAAATGAATTCTTCAAATTCTTCAAGTCTTTCTCATTTACTCAAAGCCGAAATGACATAGTAAAATTAATTTATTATGAATATTATGCGAGAAATAAATATTAAAAATAATTTTATAAAAATAAATATCGGGTGGAAAAGCAAAGACGTTGATAAATTTTAATTTTGGGTGGAAAAATAAACGATATAATTGCTAATTGTGTGGTATTTATTTTATTTTCTAATATTATTACCGTCATTACTTAAAAAATATTAGCAATTATTTTAATATTAGTTAAATTAAAGAATATTTAGAAATAATATTATTTTAATTAAATAAAGCAAACCAAAAGACATAATCCAATTTATCAAAATAAGAAAAAATGTGAGTATGCTTACAATAATACTAATCCGTCTACACTTTTAAATATTAGTATAATGTGATAATTTATATATATATATCCTTACAAACTTTATTAAATAATACGAATTAAAAAAAAAAAACTCAATCTAAACAATTTTTTTTATTACTGTCTATTTTTATTTTAATAATTTTATATTTATCAATTTGATTTTGACAACTATAAATTGAAAAATCTATTTATTTATGCAAATTACATCTACATAAAAAATTTCAATTTTAAGCATAATAAAAAAAAAATTGGCATTAAATTAAGTGAAAATAGACATTTGCTTATATATATTTTTTTTTGCATCTCATTTATCATGAACAAATTAATAAAATTATGTTATACACCTTTTGTTAAGTTACCCAATTAAATAAATATTTTATGTAAAAAAATCAAGTTAAACTTTAATTTAATTAAAAAAAATGTGAAAGAATTGTATGTTAGTTATATTTATTTTTTATAATTTATTAAAAAATAAATTAAATGTATTGTTAGGAAATAATGGTAATATACGTTTTTAACATTTACTAAAAAAATTTTAAAAAAATGTTTCTAATAAAAAAAATTTAAATAATTTTTATCACTTTCATTTTGAGAAAATTGCAAATTTGGTCCCAAAACTTTTGCTGTTTCCCACATTTGGTCCCAGGCTATAAACGTTGACCGTTAAGTCTTGACGGAGTGGGACCATTTTGACAACAAAAATTCAAAAAGGACCATAATTGGCGTGCCTGGGACCAAATGTGGGAAACAACAAAAGTTTTGGGACCAAATTTACAATTTTCTCATTTTTAATTTGATTGCTGGTTATTTATTCTAGTTCCAAAGTTTTTGGGAAGTGTTTATTGGGATACTTGATTAAGTGGGTCATGATATGGTATGATCCCCTTCCTTTCGTTTTTTCTTTTTTTGAAAGCCTAATCATTACTTTGTTTCATAGAACTGTGAAACTTCTGTAAATTGTTATGTGATGTCCCCCCTTACCTACTCACCATAAGAAGCAATGAAATATGTTGTTCTTAGGTTATTTTAGTTTTGATTTCAAGCAATGTTGCTCAAGGGTGTGATTTATGTGGGCAAACACTGAGGGATTGTTGTACGCTGGAGTTTCTTATGTTAACAGAGTTTTTTAGTATGATTCAGGTGTTAAGACCCACACTCTTTTGATTCACAGCTGCCTGCTGTATTTTTTATTGTTCTTATTCATGACTGCCTTTCTGCATCCCGACCTGCTTGCTTTGCTAGCTGATCATGCGATCATATAAAGAAACGTCACATGCTAAATTTACAACCTCATTAAGTTTTTCTATGTTTAATGTGATTTTCTGCAATGACTGGCAATAATATTAAGTGATGTTTCCTAAATTTCACTAACTAGTTGATTCTTTCTCTGAGCTTGTCTATGCATAATTCACTGTTATATGGTTTCTCCTGAATCTCCAGATGTGTTGCTGACATCCCAGTTCTCTGAAATGTGGAAAAAATGTGATCGAGAGCTAAAACATTCCTTCTGCAAATGGAAAGGACTGTCAGATTCTTAGCCACATGAGAGTAAGAAGTTATTACTTCAGAGTAAAGGAAATGTTGTGTTGAAGAGTTTTGGGAGCTGTTTATACAAAGCATGTCCGCTGGTTCTGATTGGAGTGCGATTGGGCCATTGGTAATGCGTAAATTTGAATTTTTTTTTTTACTCGTGCTTCATTAGTTAAGATGTGTAAATAGTTGAACTGTGGTAAACTCTTATGCTCCACGTGTGGGATGTTTTTACTATTGGTAGATATGTTTCAGTGTCATATGTTTCTGTCACTGTTGGAAGTTGGAAAAGTGTGGTGGAAAGGCGAAAAGAGAGTTTGGAAGAAATAGAACTTAAATATCAATGCTTTTATCTCTTGTCAAAGTTACTTATTTTCTTTGAAATAGTTGTATATATAACAAATCTTTAAATGCCTCAATTGTTAACCATGTACTGCTCTTATTTTTCAGTATATAAATTCATAGAGCCACGCACCATCTATGTATACTTTGATATCGAGATGTAATCCTTTGACTTATTTCAGTTTTTGACAATCGATGGGTCACTGATGAGAGAGATGCATGCACGAACAAGGAAAGGCCAATGTCTTAAATCTTTGGCATCAGAAATTCAAATGACTGCAAATGTGAAGTGGACAAATCCACAGTAACTGTACATGCTAACGAGGTCCGTACTTGAAACACTAATGGATAGTAAAATATTATTTTTCTGGTTTTAATCCCTTGATCATGAAAAAGAGGTCCATTTTAATGGCATTTGAAAAAACTGGGTTTTTTAGATTGAGTACGAGACTTTTGAGTGCCTCATACATGACAACACATTTTCTTAGGAGAGTAAGAAAACACCAATCGTGTGATTTACAGAGATTCAATTAATTTCAAGACGAGCTTTTTTTTTTGTTTAAAACACCAATCGTGTGATTTGTTCCGTTGCTTACTAAATTTTGTTTCATTTTCTTTTTCCTTAATTACACAGAAAATGAATTTCGTTTGTTGGATTTGTTACTTGGTTTCAGCTTTACAATCTGTCCTTACAGAGATACCTATATTGTATATTGTTTTTACACTTCCAGGAAGATAACCCTGCCCACTGTTACAGATTTCAGTGTATTTTAAAGCTTATATAAAACCTCAGCCCACTGCTATTTAATATTAATTAAAACATTGTAAGTGAATTATCAGTCGTGTCCAGTAGGGCTTTCTCTAACCTCATTCGCCAAATTGGACCAAACCCATCTCAAGTTCTGTGTAACCTACTTAATTCACATTGTCATTTAGAAAGTATTAAAAAATTGTCGATCAGAAGCTGGCATAGGGTGTTTTATTTGAGGTTAAAGTCAAATTATCATTAGAACTTGTCCCATAGCTTTGTCTTATGCGGTTTACATGTGTATTGGCATTTGGCGAATTGTATCAAGTTGCTAATGATTTGGTAAACACTGTTTGTTGTGTGTGACTTACGAATCATTAGTTGAATTGACCCATAATATATTTGTAACAAAAATGCACAAGTACTATGCAATCCTATATGATCTTTTTCAATATTTTGAGAGTATGACAATTTAATTTAACAGTATCCATATTTGTTGAAGGAAATATGACGACTTAATTAGTAGCATTGTAAATCAGGTTCCTTTCTATGAAGGAAAGAGAGAGGTGCTTATTATATATAAGTGCCGTGTTTGGATGTGAGATAAAACCGATTTTAATTTGTTTGACCGATTGAGTTATTTTATTTTTAATCTTTTACTTTAAAATTTAACTCAATTCAACTTTCCCCAAATCCCCAATATAACCAATATAATTAATAATAAATTTTCACACTTCATATCAACTTTAATTAATTTAATTATTTATTAACTCATGATTTGAACTACCTATCAATTTTAATAACTTCTCTTTTATTTCTACATCAAATTAATTTGAATCATTAAATTTTAAATATTATTTAATCGTAAATTCAAAATCATTTACTCAATCAACTTTATTCAAATTACTTCACTTTAACAAACCAAATACAATCAATTAGTAGTCAAAGTTGGTTAGAATGAAATTGAATAAGTTACANTTAAAAAAAAATATGTCTCTTCATTTATTAAATTATATATACATATATAATTTCGGTAACTAAAACAGTGGTAAAAAATGGAGTAGTCAGTGATACGGGACCGGAAGATTCGACCGTGTTCCATAGGCACTTGATATAATCCATGACTCATGAAATTTTCCCTGGAAAACAAGGAATGTAAGATTCAATCTTATCACATTTATGTTGTACGATATTTTTTTTTTTAAATTGAGACTCGACTTAGTTACTGCCCGTTGTATTTATTTTTGTAATATATATGTAGNGATGAGAGTATTGTTTCATTAATATGGATGTTTATTTCCGAAGATCATGATAACGGGTTTTTTCACTGTGAAATTGCTCAGACTGATTAAAAAAGCCGAGGGGTTAATCTTCAACAATTTCTTGTTTCATGTGATATATTTTGTTTAATTATATAATTACAAAGAAAATTTAGTGGCTGTGAACTTCACGTCGTCATAAGATATTGACTACAGTGAAAGGGGAAAAAACAAGATTGAGCACACAATTATTAGCAACTTCTACTAATCAAATGATTTAAATTTAATAAAGAATTGTTTGCAAGTGCATCCAATTTCGGCGACGATTATATTTACGTAAATAGAAACTCGTGCAAAATAATTAGATAATACAAACTTTATTGAAGGACAAAAAAAGTTAAAACTAAAAAAAATATATATATCTGCTAATGATAACTTATAAATATTATTTGATGCAAGTGGAGAGGCAGACTTATGAATATGCCATATGCTTATGCTTATTTTCAAAATAAATCGGCGTGACTTGCATGGCCCAGGAAATTATTGTTTCAAATTGTGTGGTCTATAATAAATTAATAATAATGCAATTTTAAATATCTTTTATGCACATCTTGAAGTTGATATTTTGAGATTCTACTGGGTGTCATGATTAGACACGTTATACCGATGTGTCTCGATAAGTCCTTGTTAGCACACGCAAATCTGATCTGTTATATTGTTATTATCTTAAAAAACAGTTTAAGGAAAAATGTCTGGTGAGCATTCAACTTCACAGTCATAATTGTACCCAAAAATAAAAAATAAATAAAAAAATAAAAAAATAAAAATTCACAGTCATAGTCAATGTACTCATAAATTTTGTATGTCCTCTTATCTCCTGAAATTTATAATTTGAGCGATATGAATTTAAGAAAAAATCTCATGCATACAAATTATATATATATATATATATATTTATTTTATTGAATATTTTTTCAATAAAATATCCCAAGATGTAGTATTTTCCCAAAAAAGTTACTTTTCATATATTTCTATTTTTTTTCTCATTCTTATCATTACAATTAAAAAAATTAAACAAAATATTTAATATACATTTTGCAATAAAATTTAATTGTTTATCTATTCACATAGTATTAGTTATCAATCATTAACAACTATTAGTTTACTATTTTTATATCAAATCAACTTTAGTATTACATTATACCTCATACATATTTACAAACTTCCTTTTTTCCACCCAAAACTATGTTTCACTACTTTTATTGTTTGAGCTAATTTTTCTTTACAAAAAAAATGATAATTATAACTAATCGTGCTCCTCAGTTCCTATTTTTTCTCCTCAATTTTATGAACACAATTTAAAAATATAAAATCAATCCTTATTACAATATTTTCGACATAATTAACTATTCACTCAATTTATTTATATATAGCTTTTAACCAATTACAATAAACTTTAGTTATTATCACATGTTATAATTCTTTTCAGCTTGATTTTTTCGATTTGTTCTGATGTGTCAAAACGCGAGTGGCTCCCACTAAAGCTGTTATCCGGTGCAACGCGCACACGTAGGAAATTCAACCCAATTAACCCCCAAAGACAGCGAGCCTCTCAATCTCACAACGGTACAAAAGGAAGTAAATACCTATTAAATATCACAATTCTCACAGATTGCGCTTAATGCATAAATTGCTTGTACCCTCAAAACATGTATTAATACACCTCTCAAACATCACAAAAATCATTTGCCTATAAAGTTTTTCTCCTCATTTGCTCTGCCTAGGCTTCGGATCAAAACGAAGCTCCTCCTTTCCAAGGTACGGTCTTTTTGATCTGTTCTTCAATTTTTTGAAGGTTTTCGGTTGTCCCTTTAGAGGGTTTGTTTAATGAGGGATTTTTTTTATCCCTGAGTCGTTGTTTGTGTGTTTGATTCGTGAATACGTTAGGGATTTCGAGATTAGAGCTGCAAATACGTCTGTAGGAGCTAAAATTCCTGAATTTGTGTGCCTTTTTTTTGTTCTCTCCTTTTCATTTTTCAAATTCTCGATTCCTGGTTTTGCGTATATATTATAAAAATGGTATTTTTCTTGCCTGATTGATATGTTTGTGTGATTATATAATTTCGATTTTCGATTCCACGGGCCAAGCAGTGTTCTGTTGCTGTTTGTTTGCAGAGTTGATTCAAATGATCTGGGTTGTGTTGTTTATTTTAGGCCGGACTCCAAAGATGAAAGAATGGTTTTTTAATAAATCAGGCGAACATTTGAATCATATTGGGAAAAGAAAGGCAAAGATCTGAATCTATTGATTTCGTGTAGATTTTTTGTATTTGGAAAATTTGCCAAGATTCCACCTTTTGTCTATCTGTTTGCAGAAACTACCATCTTGTCTTTCACTACCTCAAATATAACATTTTTTTTTTTGGCAATTGTTTTTTTCTCCCTCAAATGGTTGCGAAATCATTTGACCTATGTGTTGAGTTCATATTTTTTTCACAATGTCTCAAAATCCTGTGGTCTGTAATATGTTTGAATGTATTCTCCTGTTCGGAGTTATTTTGTTTCATTCTCCTTTTGGGAACTTTTTAGTTGTGTTTGTGTTGTAGGTTGACTCTAGGCTGCCGTCTGTACGTGTAGTCCTCCCTACTAGAGTTAGTTGTTCAGCTTATTCGGTCGTTGGCTGTTTTATTGGGTTGAGNTTTCTGTATTCTCTTCCAGAACCCAGCCGATCTTTCTCGACACCCAATATCCCCCAGGAATGCGGAAAGATGCGGTTCCTTCTTGAGACCTCACTCTTCAAACCCCACAAGATTGTGCCTCAATCGAATGTCTCCCTGTTCGTCTTCAACAATGGCAGGCAAAAACACAACTCGACAGCACAAAACTTCATCCACAACCACAAAACAACAAACCCCTTCTCCCCATTCTTGAACCACAATCCTTTCTCACGCTCGAGCTCTTTACCCGTAAAGGCTCCAGCTTTTTACTAAAAAAAAACAGGCGGGCCCTTTTCTTTTCTTTTTCTTTTCTTTTCTTTTTTTCATTTTTTTCCCCCAAGATGGAGACAAAAGGAAACATACTCATGCAAAAATACGAAATCGGGAAGTTATTAGGTCAAGGCACCTTCGCCAAAGTCTACCACGGCAGGAATCTGAAAACTGGCCAGAACGTGGCTATTAAAGTGATCGACAAGGAAAAAGTCATTCGAGTCGGTCTCATCGACCAAACCAAACGCGAGATATCGGTCATGAACATGATCAAACACGAGCACGTAGTCCATTTCGAAGAAGTTCTCGCTACAAAGACCAAAATCTACTTTGTAATGGAGTACGCCAAAGGCGGAGAGCTTTTCCAAAAAGTCTCGAAAGGAAAACTCCGAGACGAAACCGCCCGTAAATACTTCCAGCAACTGATTTCGGCCGTAAGCTTTTGTCACGAGAGAGGGGTTTACCACCGCGACCTAAAGCCCGAAAATTTACTCCTCGACGAAAACGGGAATTTAAAGGTCTCGGATTTCGGGCTCAGCGCACTCTCCGAGTCTCGGAGGGTAGACGGGCTTTTACACACGACGTGCGGGACCCCCGCCTACGTGGCACCTGAGGTCATCAGCCGAAAAGGTTACGATGGGGCTAAAGCCGACATTTGGTCTTGCGGAGTTATCCTGTTTGTGCTTCTTGCAGGCTATCTGCCTTTTCACGACTCGAACCTCATGGAGATGTACAAAAGGATATCGAGAGGCGAGTACAAGTGTCCTGACTGGTTCCCACCCGAAGCCCGCCGCTTGCTGACTAGGATCCTCGACCCAAACCCGCAAACCCGAATCTCGATGGCTAAGATTATGGAGAGCTCTTGGTTTCGAAAAGGTCTCGGTTCAAGAAAAAGCAGCAGCAAGTCACGTGAAATCGAGAAGCTTCCCTCAGTGGATTGTAAAATTACCGAGAGGCCCTCGAATCTGAATGCCTTTGATATTATTTCACTCTCGTCTGGATTTGACCTTTCGGGCCTTTTCGTGAGCAGTGACCAAAAGGATGAGGTTCAGTTTACGTCTGTCGAGTCTGATCTGTCTATATTGTCGAGGTTTGAGGAGATTGCGGGCAGTCTTGGACTGAAGGTGGTGAAGAAGGAAGGAGGGCACGTGAGGCTTGAGGGGCGAAAAAGGAAATTGACGATCGATGTTCGGGTTTTCGAGATCACGGCCTCGTTTCACCTTGTGGAGGTGAGGAAATCTGGCGGAGACTCCGTGGAGTATCGGGATTTGCTGAGGAGGGATATAAGGCCGGCGCTTAAGGAGATTGTGTGGGCTTGGCAAGGGGAGCAGCCGCCGGTGGCCGTGGCTGGTTAAAAAAAAAAATTATTTATTTTAATTTGGAGGGGGGGAAATTTATGAAGTTGAGAAAAAAGAAAAATGAGAAAAAGGGGAAATGGTGCTGACTTTTCTAATTATTATTGTCTGTGTGAGAGTTTGTTTCTTCGTAAGTATTCTACTATTGTTCCAATTTACTACTACTGTGTTAGTCTTGACGTTTGTATGCGTTGGGGCATGTTTGTCTAAATTAATGTTATTCTTTATCATCACTTCTGTAGTTCTGTGTCTGTGTGTGTGTGTGTTCAGTTTTTGGATAAATTTTGGGTTGATGAATAAGACGAACTACTGTAGCACATTTTGCATTCTTGTACTCGACTAAAAACCATAAAACATTAAAATTAAACATTCTAATCAAGAACTTCTGGATTGCTCATTCATTATATGTGGGATTAGGAAATTTCGGAACCGTTCTGACAACCGAATCGAAATCACTCTGAATGAATTGAGAACCATTGACCTTCCAGCTTCGACATCAAATAGTGAAATAACCATACATGCATTGCCATAAGCTCAATATGAACGGAAGGTTGCAACTTATGATTATTCATGAAATATTTTAGATTGCAAATGCCAAAAAGTACATGTATAAATTCTTTTTCCCTACTTTATACAATTAAATATAAAAGTAAAAGAAGCACAACTTCAAAACAAAATGTCTCTTCAATTCCAAGCATCCAGTCATGCGAGCAGCAATTGTTTGACCAAATTATGCTGATCGTGCACACAAATTAATGTTGTTTCCAGCTAGATATTACTTCATTTCATCAATGTTGATCCCAGTTGTGGTGTTTTTAAATGATTCAAAACAAGTCCCTATTAAAATTCGAAAAGGGTGACGTACATGTTTAGTTGTAGAAAGTTCTTTTAATGTGACCCATGACCTACATGATGGACACAAATATAACAAGAAATATTATAGAATTTAGACTAAGTTTATGAGAAAATAATCAAATATGTATCAAACTATTTAGTATTATAAGCTAATTTGAATATGTATTCAAATTAGCTTATAAGTCTAATGTTGTATGATCGCTAATAATTTTAACTGACTTTAATTTTGTACTAAATTATTGGCGTTATTGCTATTAGAAAAATGCCATTCATGAATGCATCTTCCACTTTCCACTGTGAAATCACTAATTGTAGCCACTTGGGAAGTTTGGTATAAAGAAAAGATGTTACTTGTTTGGAGGGAACCAAGAATTTGTTATGAGCTCGCTATTAATATCCTTTTTTACAAGATGCATTTGCCTTTTGTTTTAAACCATAGATTCCTGTTCTCCATCAAGGTGGCTATTATTTGATGGCTGTGATGCCATGCTCTTAGGCAATTGTCTATATAGTCTCCGCATGATTTGGTTATTCATAACTATTTAGTTTTTTCTTTTTTAATGAAGGCTTTTGGTTGTAAGTTTTATTCTGCAATTGAGACATGTATTCAAACACTTTACGACTTTGTTTGGCACTTAGCATAGGGATAGCTAGTAGCTGATTAAATTATTTGATAGCGGATAACTAGTTGAAATAACACAATTGACTATCTGATTTGATTAGTTGATTGAGCGAATCGTTTAGTAAATAATTAGTTGTTTGATAAAGAACATATATTGAGCTTTTCCAAAATGAATTTTTTGAGGCAATAAACTTATTATTTCAAACCATTACTTGCCAAACAATAAAATTAGAGGTTTTGACCAGCCAAACTTTCAAAAATGCTATTTAGAAAACAAGTTTTGCGGGTTTTTATTTATTGAGTTTTTGATATATGGATAAACATAGTGGTCACAAATTTTGATTTCCTAATTGGCAAAGCATTGATAGTTTAAAAGGTTTTGTTTTCTAAAACATTGTGTATGCGGGAGGAAATAAAATGATGCATCTCCTGTTTAGTATTTACAGTCTTATTTATGCCTAAGTTCTTAGGTGAAAAAGAAGCCATAAGTGCTATTTAATTGGTCCTACTTTTCTAGCAGTTATTTGAAAGCAAAACTACCATTTTTTTATTTCTAGTAGCCAAAAAACAAATAAGAAAAAGAAGGATTCCTTGCAACTATCAAACCTTGTCCCCACCTTATGAAAGTTGCAGCTCAAACACATTACACACACACACACAAAAATAAAAAATTAAAAAAAAAAATAAAAGAGAAGAGAAATAATTATGAGTACTCACAAATTGTGCCATCATTTTTTTGTGAACTGCGGTTTGTTTAGACATTTTCCCCTTTCCACTTTATCTAAAGTTAGGCAGAGACATTGCTCTAAATGATCGACTTCCATTTACAAGTCATCGCATTCTCCAATCAGATTAAACATATCATTCCAAAACTTTATGTAATGCTGAAGCAGAAATGCAATTGCTTGAACTTATTGTGCGATAATTAATCAACAATATAATTTCAACAATTTTAGGCATAAGATTAACTATTTCCTTTTGGGTTATTCTAATTTAATTTCTTACTAGTACAACACCAATGTATTATATGGGTAGGCACGGTGCCTCGTCCCGAACAGATTCATAAAAGTGGGATGAGTATCCAGACAAGTCAAATCCAGGACAGTCCCGGACCGCGCCCACCTCTACCATAAATAATCAACATACTTATAGATAATCCGAACCTAAATATTTTTAGATTAAAAGTAAATTAAATCTATTCAAGCCTAATAACGTAGCATGTAATTTTGCCACATAGGATCCCGAAGCATGCGAACCTGCCACATAAGCTCAGCACATTCTGAATTAATATATAAGGGGGATATCTTATTGTTATGTGATTAACTTTGGCAAAGGTTATGTATGAATTAATATGCTAAACTCGTTCAGGTTTAAGGGCTTAATTAGAAGATCCATGAATCAAACTAGTACGTGGCTCGTGTGATGCATGATGAAAAATATTATGATTGTATTATGATTTAAATATATAACTAACAATAATAATGATTTACCCATTGTTTCAAAGTCGGACATGAACCGAGTGGACTGCAAACTGATTTATCGATCAGTCCGGTTCGCTAAAATAAAATGTTTGTTAGTGAACTGGTAGGATTTGTACGATTTTCAAATAAAATTTGTAACATTTAAAATTATTTTTAAATATGAATAAAAAGATAGATTTAAATAAAATAAATATTAATTAATATTAATAAGTTAAATCTTGGTCCAACCACTATGATTTACCATACATTAATAAAAGTTGTAATGTAATATCATTTAATTTATATAAAGATTAATAAAATGATATATAAATATTCATAAATCATTGAACATATTTTCATAAAATATTCTTAGAGATTGGATTACATTACATTTATCGTAATAAAATATTTTTAATATTAAAGTTTTTAATTAGTTTCAATAATCAATTAGGTCTGGCCAAACTTACTGGTGACCAAGTATTGCCCCAAGTTGTGTCATGATATTGAACTATTTTAAATATCCCCTAAAAGTAATTTAATCAACTTGGATAGTAACCTATTTTAATCGCCCGATTGAACCAAAGAAATTTTCTTATCTTTCCATAAATATATTAATTTTATGAAATAATTCATGTAACAGATGTTTATAATAAATAAAAGTATATTAAATGGTAGATTATATATCTACAAATACATTGATATCTGAGTTGGGCCGACATAAAATTCACAGTTCAAAGACAATGGACCGGTCGAAGACGATCTCTAAACTCGGGCCGGTGACCAAATAATTCCGAAAGGCTGAGCTGATCGAGAAACAAAGTTGACAAGGATAATAGTAGTGCAACCCGGAAGGTCGGCATCTTGAGTGGTCAGGTGACGAGGCCGACCTCCGGGAACGCCGGACAGAAAGATGGAACCCTGTAGGGTAGGAGATGAAGTGGCAATGAGAGTCGGACCTGAAAATTCGACAAGGCCGGCTTCCGTATGAACACAGGACTTGAAAATAATATAATGTAGCCACTTGTCGGCTAACGATTGTCGATGAGACGCCCCACCCTAGTCTACCACCCCAGCGCATCTAGCCCGGCAGGAAGACCTGTCAGTATTAAATGTCTCACATGTGTGCATTTAATGCACGGAAAGTAATCATTGGAGAAACCTCATATCACATTTAATGCCTTGCCAGAGCGGCACCGACCTATCGTCTCAAAGTTACTGTACGATGGGATAGGGTGAATAGTGCCCGAAAAGCATCAAACCAAGGATACTATAAATAGTCAACTCATTTCATTTATAAGGGTTGTTGATCTCTGTACCAACCATTTCTCTCTCTACATTTACTCCTCTCAATCTGTAATAATTTCTCGTGAATATTCCAATTGCAACAAAAGTGCCGACCTCAATTTCAAAGGCCGACCTCGTAATTAAGTGATAAACCTCATTTGCTTCGTAACTTCCTGTTCCTTTACTTATTTAAGCACTTCATGAACTTTTATTAACAGTTGACCGATTCCAATCGCCAACAAGATAAATAAATTGTTCCTTACTTTATTCATATTTATAAAACTTATGCTTTTAAATAAAAATACATTTAAAGAATTTTCTTTTTTTAGTAGATAAAGTGTTTAGTGAAAAACTACACATACTAGTTTAAGTAAGCACACACACACACACAATTATTAACAAACTGAATAATGTGGATTGTGTGGATTTGTAAGGATCGAATTACATAATCATTAGCAGAATAAATGGGTTTATAAAAATAGATTCTTAAGGTCATCTCCAGTCATTATCTCTCATCTAGTGTAGAGTTTACTCTATTATAAAGTAAAGTTAAATATAAATCAACTTTCATCTCCAACCGTTCGCTCAACATTTTACTCCATATAACTCTTTATTTTAGATTATTTTATTATCAAAATATAATTAAATTAGATATATTATTTACACACCTTTAATTATTTTAATTATCATCATACAATTAATAAAAATAAAAAAGTTAAATAAATATAATAATATTTATATAAATATTATTTTATTTACTAAAATATGCATCTAGTATTTACTAAAATACTAGTACTTTACCCGTGCGATGCACGGCTGGTATTTTTTCTGAAACTTTTTAATATTAACATTAAATTTAATGCACTTTGTAGTTATGTAATATATGATAAATAGACAAAGAACAAATTAAACTTCATAAATTGGTAAAGACTTATTTGTACACAACGTTTTGGGTCTGATTTGGCGGCACGTCATCGTCATTACAGACTAATATCTTCAACCCACTTTGATTGGTGACACGAGAGGCAGCAACGTATAATTGCCCATGACTGAACACCGGCTTCTTAAGAAATAAACCAACATGCAATAACGATTGTCCCTGGTTCTTGTTGATAGTCATGGCATACGATACCATAATGGTAAATTGTCGTCTCTAGAACTTGAAAGGAATTCTAACATCGGAAGGAGTTATCGTCATTCTAGGAATCAACACCTTCTCTCCTTTGTGATCCTCAGAGAGTATCTTACACTCAAGAACATGAGCGGATAGTCTTGTCACAACCACCCGTGTCCCATTACATAAACCCATAGAATGATCCATATTCCACAACAGCATGACAGGGGTTCCGATCTTCAAATGCAACTGATGATTTGGAATTCCCGAACATTTGATGCTATTCAAGAACTCGGGCGTACGTTCAGAAAGAAAATTACAATTAGAGTCCGACTTGCAAGTACTATCGGAGCTCAAATATGTATTACCTTCTGATAAATTCAAGGATGTCATGTATTCATTGACGGACTCAACAACATCAAGCGTCGGTGCTAAATGGAACCCTAAGATTAAAAGGAACTGGTGCCGCTGGAACTTATATGGAATCCTAAGATAAACCTATTTATAATATGATAATTTACTTAGGCAGTTAGACAAATGAGCTGGTAGTGTATAATTTTAATATCGACTATACTTGATTAACTAAATAATATTTACTAATATTTTTATACTTTTTTTATACAAAAAGACTGACCTTGGCTCTTAAATAAAATCCTAAAATTAGAAGGAACTGTTAATTGGAAGCAGATGAATCTATTTATATTAAAAATAAAAATAAAAAATACCACTCTACAAATTTAGCATGATGGTACTTCGATCCTGTTTACTGAATCACATAAAAATTTATCTGAACAAATTGATTTCATTGACAAATAAAACCAACCTAGCAATGAAAAAGAAAAACACACCAAATTTATTGGTTTGCCTTGGCTTTCGGTTTGCCGGTTAGCGCTCAGAATAAAACTTGGCAAATAACAGTGTCATTACAAATGTAATACAGTAATATTGTAATGCCTGCTAAAGTCCAAACACACACATTAATGGTTGATAAATAATGCAACAAAAGGTCCCTTGATAGTTTTTAGGACTCCGGCACCAGTTTTGCAGTGCAACAGCCCAAAAAATTAAAAAACAAATATTAACTGCTCATTGAGGAAGAACAGGAAGAGCAATAGTCCGAGTATTATACGATCCACAATGACTGCATTTCTGACCAACTATGTGGAAATAAACTTTTGTAGTATCATTGCAGTCGTTGCAAAGAATCCACACCTGAAGAAAAGAAAAAAAAAAAAGAACACCAGAAATATTTTACTTGCAAACCAATGATCAAAAGACACAACATAAAAAGTATTGTCATTGAAGCAAAAACTTAGCCAATAGCTAGCTAGCACAATATTTCCAATAAATATGAAAAGAGTCGGAAATACTCCAAACTACCTCTTAGTCGCCTATTTATCACCAATCTTTTTTATCTTTGCAGTGTGGCCTAAGTAGCTAAATACATTGGAACTGTTGAAGTTGAAAGTAAAATGACCTTCACGAACATTTTCAAATCCCAAATACAGAGTGATCGAAATTTAAGCTCCTGGATTTGTACATCAAGATCTTGCATCATAGGCTAATAATAATAAAACAAAGACGCAAATTTCCCAATTTCAGGAAAGACATTATTTAACCAGTTTTCTAGTCGCAAATTCCACAACTTATTAATAATCATAAGTTTAAAGTCTAAACCAATAGCGTTTACCTCTTCATCTATTCTCTTCCAAGTCCCCGTCATGTCCATGATCGACTTGGAACATATTGGACAACAGTACCTATAAATTTGCAAACAGTAACTACAAAAGAAAGAAAAAAAAAAGACTACAAAAAATACTTTGATTTTCCTATTTGCTGTAAAAAATTATTGTTGGGACTTGGGAGATTCATATTAGCTCATTACTTCTCACCTCATAATAACATTCACACAGCATCGTGTGATCGCATTTCATGAAGGTTATATCCTTCAGAGAGTCGAACAAATACTGTAAAATGCAACAAATGCAGAGTGTTCAGACATGTAAGAGTAACATTTTCGAGAGATAGTGAAAATAAGCAAAAGGTGAAACCTCGTAACAAATTGGGAAATGATGTCTCATTGAGTTCTCCACACAAAGGTGATTGTTGCGCAAACTAACTGAATAACATGAGCCTGTGTAATGAAAATTAAAGAGTAGTTAAAACGATGATGAACCACAATAGTTAAATTTATAAACAGGAAGCACACAGAAAAGCGTAATAGTCAAAACGATGATGAACAACAATAGTCAAAACAAAAATCAAATTTTTCATTAAATGGACTAAAATCCTTGTGTAAGATAGCATTTTTACAGAATGCTAACCTGGCTTCAGGTTCAGAAAGTGTTATCAAGTTCTATCCAGAAAGTATATAGATATTTTCTTAATATAAACTTTGTCTCACTTTTCTATAATAATGAAAATATGCAATATCAATTGGGCATGCCTTAAAAATGGAGAGACTGAGTTATTATATTTTGCTAACCTTAGAAGTTCTCTCCTTTTCAAGATCTCAGTTGAAATCCATAAGCATTCCACACATTGCAAGCACCTCGAACAAACGACTTTTTTCACATAATTTGTCGATTACGCATACACCATTATTACAAAATATTTTATGGGGATACATAAAACTTATTTATGGATTATAAGAAAATTAATGAACTTACTTGTCGTCATAAACCGGAACTCCCCAGCACTCGTCGTGAAATCGTACGTAAACTTTGTCTGCAAATTGAAAAAATCTTGATTAACTCAACTTTTGAGAAGGGAAAAATGCAATGTTGTATTGTATTGCTACAGTTTATACATTTTTACTTTTGTAATCTTACCGCTATTTTCCGTAATCCAATCGCACCTCTTGATTGAAGATAGAGAAGATAATGAAGAAGCTGAGCAAGTTCTTTGCAGCCTATTTGGATACTTTTTTTTTTTCAGATTTTTGGAAAATAAGTTGTGTTTATTAGCATTTGGCATCTCTTTTTCCTTGGAATTGATTTTGATCTTCTCTTGAACCTGTTTTTTGACATATACTTGCTTGGACATCCTAAAAAAATTAAATTAAATGAGTTAATGTAGTATACTTAGAACAGGACAATATGTGAAGTTGCAAGAGTTTTATAAGCCAGTATTTGATAGTGAAAATCAATTAATTAGTCATAAAAAAATTAAAATGGTATCAAAGTGTGTGTCTCAGAGAAGTTTGGTAGGAAGAATGTGGACTTCTGAACTCATTTTTGTTCAATTTTGGTACTTTATTCTCAAGCAAAACTGATAAAAATGGTTTTTTTGAAACAGTCAAATAGTAGCAGAAAATGAAACATGAATTTGAATGCAATTTAAAAGCACAAAAGATTCTTTTCATGTGAAAAAAATCTAGCTTCAGAGTTGTGTATGGAAAAAAAAAATTGATCCATGGATGTTTTTGTGTTTTTAAGTATATTAATGTATACAACTAATTTCCAATAATAAAATACAAGTATCAGCAAATTAATTGATAATTAGTCTTCAAACCGCCAGACACTTGGATGACTCATGTGTGTGCTCATCTAATCAAGTCAAATTCAAACATCATAAACAAATTATGTAAAAAGCTACACCTAATGGTCACATACAAGCACCCCGAACAAACCAATTATGGAGAGACTGAGTTATTATATTTTGCTTTTCTCCCTGTTTTCTTCCTTCTTCATAATAACTTGTCTGAATATTTATCCTATTTTTTTTTTTTTGGGTCTTGATGAAATAATTTTGTACTTAAAGCATACCAAAAAAGTGAAAGGACTTTGTCTCATCCAATCCCAATTTTGGGTCAGATAAAAGTCCCACCAACAAAGAAGGGAAAACACATATAAGATAATGAAGTAGAAACCTTCAGAAGAGAGGAAGTTACATCATAATATAAAGCAATAAAGCAAAATAGCCATGTCATTTTATAACACAACTTCATCACAAAATTAGCATTTCCCTACATACACATATAGGGAACAAAATTTAACTTATGACAAAATATAAAACTAAAGCAACATACAAATAAAGTAAGATGTTAGGTGTACATTTAGAATATCCTCAATATCACCAGCACACAATCTACATCAACCTAAATAGTAGAAAGAAAAGGTTTCTCCTCTTTCCAAAAAATCTCTGGGACTCCAAAGATGTTGACTGTAATTCATACTTAGTACATATCAATATCAGCCAACAAATAACCAGAAATGATGTTGCAGTGACCTATCAAAAGATATCCACAAGCTCATAAATTTGGGAAAGACATGGGAAGACTGAACAGTGGCATTACAGCAAATTGCCCACAAATTCAAGGGTATCCTTTTCCAAATATCCGAAATAAGTTTAGCCCCTAAATTCAAATGACGAACTCGGCATGGAAAAAAAGCTCTGATTTTCGTTTGAAACAGAAAATAAAGGCTCGACGAAGAACAACGAACAACATAGCATGAATTATAATCGATTTTTCTGAACTTAAGACTTAAATTCTACTAACATGAAAACATGTACTTATAATCAAACTTTTTTCTGAAAGTTTCGAGGGTTTACCGTTTGCCAGTCAAAGAAGAAGAATCGGGCTGGAAAACGTTGATTTTTGGTCATCGAAACTTGCTTCGTCTCAGCCGCATGAAGTAGTCTCAACCCCGCGAGAATCCTCGTCTCTGTACACATCAACTACAAATACTTTAATGCTTTTTTACATTTTTTTTTTTTCAGAAAGCACACCATTATTAACCAGAACACTTTTTGAAAAAGAAAACAGAAACAAAAATACCGAGTTGCTTCATCTTCCAGCTGCATTAGGCGGACACAAAACATAGAGACTGAATTATATAAACCCCAGCCGATTGGCTTTTCTGTCCCATCAGTTACAAGAACAACGTCTCCTGTTATAGGTGGCGGCCTACCGATTATTCTATCAACAGCACCGCTGTATACCATCGGGCTACCATCTTTGAACAATTGAGTTTTACCCTTTTTCAGGACAACCTTAGCACTGCCTGTTCATAATTTCCTTCAAATAATAATACAAATGCGCTACATTGATAAAGCAGAATAATGTACATCACATCAGTGGTAATTATCCAAGGTAAGCAAAATACATTTCCCCTATAAATAGATAAAGGTACTGACTAAAACAAACCAAAAGACACCAAACTGACATTCAATAACATGGTTTGCTCCTCTAAATAGATAAAGGTACAGACTGAATAATTTCCAGCACAATCTCGATATTGTTTTCCGGATTTCAAAGAAAAACTCAAGAATCCAAACTAAAAGATATAAAGCAAGTGGAAAATTATCAGTTATTTAATGCGATAGTTGCTTTTACCACTTTTAGAGTGACTGGAAGCAATTTCTTGAAGCGTTGTGGCTTTGGGTAGCGCGGCGGCAGAGACGGTGAGCGTTCTCGACGCCAGGAAGCTCTTGGTTCGGTGCCTCAGGTGATCTCGGTATCGCCGGGTTAAACGTCGGCCACAAAAAAAATATAAATAAACTTGAAAAAGGAAAAGAGAAGGAGGATAAGGCGTGATTTATGGAGGGTGAATACAGACCACATCAGTGAATACTTCTTTATAGACTTTCTACATGTTTATCTCTACGGAAAATATGGAATGATTGGTTAGGATCCTAAACAAATTAGCCTGATTTTGGGATAGAAAATCTGTAACAAATCACGTGAATTGTGATATGAAATGATTTTTGCCAAATGAGCGCGTGAATGAGTTTTCGGATGTTTAAAATAGATTTTTAAAATGGTTGCCATATTCAGTAAGTCAAAAAGGTTGACTGCGAATTTTTTAAAACTTTCCTAAAAGGATTTATTGACCTCTCTTTTTCAATATATATAGATTAACTAAGTTTGAAAAAAAAAATCAATTTGTAATCTGAGGAGTATATTATATTATAGTTTTTGTACACTTTATAAAAAAAAATTATTTTACTTAAAGAAAAAAAAATTAAAAAATTGATAAATTTGTTAAATTATTATAAAGTTAATGATATTTATTAATATATATTTTATCAAAATTTTGCATTAATATACATAATACACATAAAGAAAAAAACATAATACACACAAAAAAATGTAGCATATAACAATATTGTTTCACATGTGGGGATATATTGTTTCCTTAGACTATCCTTATCTCCAATCCAACCCAACCCAACCTAATAATTAAAAATTATTTCTCTCTCCTCCACCTATACAACTCAACCTTACAATCAAATTTATCTTTATCCCCAACCCAACTCAACCTAAATATTTATTTGATTTTAATTTATCTAAAAAATACAATTGTGTTCCAAAATATATCAAGTGTGGTCTCTATTTGTAGAGAATAAAAAAATATAAATTTTAGTATTTATTTTTTATTTTTTTAAAACAAAAAAAAATATATTTGACCAACAAAAGAGGGACAAGTGTCCACTTTTAAAAAGCAACCGGTTGCAACCTTGGGTCACATTGTGACCTCGGTTGCACAACCTATTGCTTTTATTTTTTATTTTTTATTTTTTTTTTGAGTTTTTAATCGGTGACCCACTCTTTGGGGTCACCAATAAAAGTAGTCTTACCTGGCTCTGAGATGTAGCTCAGGATGGAAAGAAAAGTCCACACGAGTCCAACACAAAACGTGCCAGCAACTTGCAAATTACTTTTAGTAGTAAGTTTTCAAATTTTTAACTTAGTTTTTATTATTATATTCATTAAATCTTTTGTCTTGTTATATAGTAATAGATAGATAAATTGTTGGCATGTCTAACTGATAGACAGTCATACTTATTTAATTAATGTGCATATTCAAATTGAAATTTTGTACTCAGAAAAATAATATAAGCAAAGAAATATGACATTTCATAGTATTATTTATACATTTTTGTTAAGAATATATGATTGATCGGATAGTCTAACAATATAACGCCCCATACAATAATTTTTGTCCATGATTATAGTCAATATATTAAGTTTGGACTAAATTCAATAGTAGACAACTTTGACAAACTATATGACACTTGCTAAAGTTGGACTTGATTTGGTAAACTGCGGGGCCTGACTCAGAAAAATATCTTCAAGGAAAGGGCCCAAAATGATGTGAGCTGGTTGTATGTATTCATTTGGAATATCTATTTTTTTTTTTTTCTTTTAGATTTTAAAAATTTTGATATATTTAATTTAGATTTCTTAGAATTTATACAGTAATATGAGTATCACTATAAGAAAATGATGAAATTTCGATTGAAATATATTTCAATAGAATTTCAACAGAAATTCTAACGAATATTTCAATGGTATTATTTTTGTTGATTCGAAAGATTCTACCAAAAATATTTCGTAGGAGTTTTCCTACTGGAATTTTCATTAGATTTTTTACGATTTCAACAATTTTAATATGGGTGAGAAAGTAAATTACAATAGAAATTCCTATAACAATAAATATTTGGAACATCCATTTGAATATTTTCTCCCTGTATTTTTCATTGGAAGACATTTTATAAGGTTTTAAAAAAAGTCCTAAAATATTAAAAAATAATTAACAACAATATTTGTTATGACATTTTAAGATTTGACATGATTTTGAAAATGAATTTTACATATGCAAAATCTCACCACCAAATTCCACTTCAAGGCATAAGAGTTCTAATAATTTCATTAAAATCAACAAATTTTAAAAGTTTAGAATTTGAATATGTATTAAAATGTCACTCACCCTCATTAAAATTGTACAAGAAACGTTGATTTTATTTTTTCTTCCCTTAATTAAATTTCTCCTCCTTCTAAGTTCTAACCTTAAAAGAGTCTGAGTTCATAATATTTTTTACAAATTTGTGTAAGACCACTTAATCGTTTAATAGATCGAATTCCTATACTTTGTAAAGAAAATAAATACTTATATTATAAAATGTCATACTTACGTTTACATCTCTATATATATATATATAAAGAGGAGCAACAAAGCATTTAATTTTATTACCATGCACTAAATTTTATTCTCCCTCCAAAATTTTCAGCATTCAATTTCATTTTTTAAGTTACAAAATAACTTGCTTGAATGTCATAAATTATGAGCATAAACCAATCAAGGAAGTTACAAAATTGTACTCAAATTTTAAGTTACACCCACTCATGAAAATGGCCGGGTGTATTAGCATGAAGAAACTGGTTGTAACGGCTATTCCATAACAATTACTTGATCAAAATCAATTTTGAGAATTATTTTCTTAATTCATATTGTTTTTTCATGAATTAAATTATAATTTATTTTTATTTTTTTATATATTTTTATCTTTTTAAAGCATTCGTCAATGTGCAAATGCATAGGTTGATTACACATTGTTTTAAAATATGATATATGATTAATGAAGACTAATGTCGATGTAGTCATTAGACTTGCCCAAAAATAGGGAAATTGTTTTACTCTATTTAACTAAAATAGAATAAAATTTCAAATGAGGTCAAAATAAAGGACTTGCATGATTTTGCATATCCATATACAGTTATACGGTTACACCAAATCACTTGAATTTGCCTTACTAATTTCTTCGGCCACAGATAATATTATATAAATTTTCATAATCCGGTGTGTTAAATAAGTTGAAATTTATAGGGCTCATTCTTAAAGTAACTCTTTGGATATTGTTAATATCTCGTAAAATTTGAGCAACCATATCTCCATTAGAGATAGTTGTAAATTGTAATTGATTTTTAGCTTAATAAAACTCCTGTAAAATTTCCCATAGTCATACACGGTATATATTACTGTTTTAATAATTATTCCTTTTCATTTCACACTAGTACAGAGCCCGTGCGATGCACATGGTGCACAATTTTAAGGCTATTTATCTAGACTTATAATTATATATATGAATAAAGAAAAATGTACGAGATATATATAGTACGTGCGAAGCACGAGATATATTTATTTGGAGAATATTATATTATAAGATGCAATATTCAATAAAAGTTTATAATGAATTTAAAAATATTCTAAAATATAGCAAAAATTAATTTTTTTTTATTACAATTAGCAACTTTACTAAATATAAACTCTCAATCTATGGTGTTAATCAACGTTTAAGTCTAAAAAATTAGGAATTTTTACCTCTTTTAATCAACGTTTAATAGAGTTATTATAAGTTTTTTTCCTACATCTTTTAAAACATTAAATATGAGCATGTTAGGGCTAGCTTGTAAAATAATTAATATATTATATCACTAAAACATTTATACTAATAAAAATTTAATTTTAGCATATAAATTTATCCCTTGATATAAGAGAAAGTAACAGTTTTACTTATTGTTGTTCACCATATAATATTTATTATTATTTTATTATATAATATTAAAAGGAATATTGTTAAATAGTGTAGTAGAATTGTTATAAAATTATATGAATTTTGTTTTTTTTACAATATGGATTTAATATTTTTTTATGATTTGATAATATAAACAAATCTATACTTAACTTTGACAAATAAAACAAATAAATATTTTAGCAAGTATTTAATGTATATACTAAACAGGAATATATTTGGTATAATCAAATACCAAATATAATCAAATAAGTCAAAGTGTACATTTTTATTTGGTATTTTTTTATTATTAAAATTTTTTTATTATACTTATCTTTTTAAAATAAAACAAATAAATAAATCAATTAAATAAATAAAATATTATAATACCAAAATAGTAATGATATTTAATGCAGTTGATTTTTCTGGATAGTAAATGTAGTAAATAGAATATCCTTTTATATAGTATAATTCGGAAATAGTAATGCAATAAATGCTGTTGACTTTTCTCACTACTTAATTTGGTAAATACTACCCCTTTAATATAAGTATAGATTTTAATAATTTTCCATATATCTTATACACTGATCATTTTATTGTTATTTTTTAATATTTCATAATTTGTATAACGAAACATAATAATTCACACAAAAACAAGGAACGAAAAAAGTTCCAACGTATTATTTGTAGTGCAGAAATTAAACAACATTTTCTCACATAATATATTTACTAAATATATTACTTGTATGGTTTTCACTAAAACAAAAGATATAATAATTAGATTTTTATTCATTTTTATTAGGAAAAGGAGTCTGTTGCCTGAAAAATAGCATCACATAAAGTTATCCTCTTTATTTATTTATTATTTTGAAAAATACTAAAAAATAACAAAAAACAATATAAAAAGCCGCAATCTCTCCCAAAAAAGCACTGTGCCACCGAATCAGTACCCCCAAACATCATCCAAGAAAATTCACCGCCATGGACGTCGAGAGCGGCCAGAAAACGCCGCCGGCGCCGACCCCCAGCCCGAACGCCACCTCTCGCTCCCCGATTTCCCGCCTCAACGCCTACGCCGCCGGCACACGCGTCAGCAAGCGCTTCAAGCTCGCCGAGCGCGGCACCACCCTCACCACCGAGCTCCGCGCCGGCACCGCCACCTTCCTCACCATGGCCTACATCCTCGCCGTCAACGCCTCCATCCTCTCCGACTCCGGTGGCACCTGTTCCGTCTCCGACTGCACCCCCCTCTGCCCTTCCTGCCCCCCGCCGGATCCCTCCTGCCGCTTCCCCCCCGTCAACCCCGGCTACGCCGCCTGCGTGGAGCGCACGCGCCGCGACCTCATCGTCGCCACCGCTGCCGCCTCCCTCATCGGATCCGCCATCATGGGCCTCTTCGCCAACCTCCCCCTCGCCCTCGCCCCCGGCATGGGCGCCAACGCCTACTTCGCCTACACAATCGTCGGCTTCCACGGCTCCGGCACCCTCCCCTACCGGAGCGCCCTCGCCGCCGTCTTCGTCGAGGGCCTAATCTTCCTCCTCATCTCCGCCGTCGGCCTCCGCGCCAAACTCGCCCAATTGATCCCAAAACCCGTCCGGATCTCCGCCTCCGCCGGCATCGGACTCTTCCTCGCCTTCATCGGACTCCAAAACGACCAGGGCATCGGCCTAATCGGCTACAGCGCATCCACCCTCGTCACCCTCGGCGGCTGCCCGCGGTCAGCCCGGGCAGCCCTCGCCCCCGTCCTCACCTCCCCAAACGGCACCGTTTCCCTCATCCCCGGCGCCTCCGTCTCCGGCAACATACTCTGCCTCGGCGGCCGGATGGAGAGCCCCACCCTCTGGCTCGGGATAGTCGGGTTCATAATTATAGCCTACTGCCTGGCGAAAAAAGTTAAAGGGGCCATGATTTACGGCATCCTCTTCGTCACCGCCGTCTCCTGGTTCAGACACACCGCCGTGACGGCGTTCCCCGACACCGCCGCCGGCGACTCTGCTTTCGCATACTTCAAGAAAATCGTCGATGTCCACAAAATCGAATCCACCGCCGGCGCCCTGAGCTTCAAATCCATCGGCGAGGCCCGATTTTGGGAGGCCGTCGTCACCTTCCTGTACGTCGATATCCTCGACACCACCGGAACTCTGTACTCCTTGGCGAGGTTCGCCGGATTCGTGGACGAGAGCGGCGGCGGCGGGTTCGAAGGGCAGTACGCGGCGTTCATGTCTGACGCGTCGGCAATCGTGGCGGGGTCTCTGCTGGGGACGTCGCCGGTGACGGCGTTCGTGGAGTCGTCGACGGGGATAAGGGAGGGGGGGAGGACGGGGCTGACGGCGTTGGCGGCGGCCGGGTACTTCTTCCTGGCTCTGTTCTTCACGCCGGTGCTGGCGTCGATACCGCCGTGGGCGGTGGGGCCGGCGCTGGTGGTTGTCGGGGTGGTGATGATGAGAGCGGTGGCGGAGGTAGACTGGGGGGACGTGAGGGAGGCGGTGCCGGCGTTCTTGACGATGAGCCTCATGCCCTTGACTTACTCCATAGCCTATGGGCTTATTGCTGGGATTGGAAGCTACGTCGTTTTGCACATTGGGGACTGGGCCTGGGGGCTTTTTAGTAAATATCGGGGTGTAGGTATTGGTGGGATTGGGAATGTTAATAATAATAATAATATCAATATCAATGTAGTTAATGATGATTATGAGGAAAATAATCATCTTAATGGTAGAGGTAATGATAGTGTGTTGGTGGTTAATAGTGGGGCTGCGAAAGAAATTAGTAGTGTGTAATGTGTAGTGTGGCGTGGGGCATTCAGAAATTGGTAAAGAGATTTTAAATTTAATAGTTTGATTCTATTTATTCCTGCCATTTTTATAGTTTAGTTTAATTTAGTTATTTTCCAGAATTTGATTCTGATTTTTTTCAAGGTATGTTTTGCTGAGTTTTGTGAATCAAATTACTATTTCTGGGCTTTATTTGTGATAATTGTTTGCTTGAGTTAATATGTAATTTGAAACTTCTCTTAAGAATTAAATTCTCAAGTGTGTATTGATTCTTTGAAACAGTCAAATTCTGCTGCTGCTAACATGTGAAATCTTAGACCCATAGAAGCGTCTATACCTTCAAAGTAGGAACAAGAAAAAGTGGCCTACTCTATTGTCAAGTACAAATAAAATTGCTTTTCAAATCAAAGTCAAACAAACACGTGAAAAAGTTTAGGGTAAATAAAAATTCCCCCAATTCGAAGAAAACGGGCAGGCCAGGCACAAAGTTACCACTAGGTCAGATTAGGGTGACACTATTATTTTTTTTGTGAATTGTGAGTTTTTTTAAATAAATAAATGGAGTATGATTATTTTCATATAATTGATGTTAAATAAAAATAATAATTAATTAATTTTGATATATAACAAGAAAGTAATTCATAAAATACTGGATGAATAAATTTTTTCCTTAATCAATGTGTAGTAATAATTTATTTTGATTTAACAATTGTATTAGAAAAGTTGAAATGAAAAAAAACGAAATGAAATGGTATGGATAATACTATTTTATTGATAAATGTATATCCTTATTTATTAACTTTTCTACACGTGATTCTACGGAATATATTATATATGCGCATACTGTTGTTCTTTACAAAAGTAGATGTTACATTTTGCTAGTAAAATTAATAAATTATATATTATATTATTATTTCGAAAACTGACACAATATTTTGTTCATATTGTCTAAATAATTCTAACACCCGGGCCCACCTTTTCGTGTTTTGATATAGGTTACATTTTCTACTAATCGTTCAAAACTGATAAAATATTTTGTTCACATTGTCTAAATAATTCTAACAACCGAGCCCACCTTTCAGTCTTTTTAGACTATATTAAATTAATAATAATTTGAGTGTTCTCAGCGCATTTTAAGTACTCATTCGTTTTTTTAACAAATTCATCAGAGATCATCTATACCGAATTACCTCAAATCGAATTTGCTTAACTTTAGAATTCTTATGAAAGTTTTAGAAAAAAAGATGCAAGTTGATTTCGAATGGACTCCGATATTACAGCAATACTAAAAAATTCGTCTTATCCAAAAGAAAAGGTAAATCTAAAGAAAAGTCAAACAGAAGCAATATGTTGGTTTTGGCCTAAACTAAAATGCCTAAAGAGCACAAAGAATGAGATACCATCATAGCAAATAGCTCCAATGTATAATTGAGTTGACAAATAATTGCGCTGAATTTTCAGGAGTGCTTATCTAATTTAATTTTTCTAAAATATCTTTTGTGATAATGCAAAAATTATGTATCATTTTTGTACTAATCCAACGCATATTTGCGAGTGTATTAAGTATATTTTTTCCTTCTTTCTTTTGGAAGAAAATACTGAGAGCATGTTTGTTTATAAAAATTTTTGATTTGTTTGAATTTTTTGATTTGGTTTAGTTAATTTTAAAAAAGGTGGTATGATTAGTTGTTAGTGAGTATATTAAAATAATATTTATAATAAAATGATTAAAAGTGATTTGATGTAAAAGTAGGAGAGAGAGATTTGAAGTGATGATTAGTTAAAATAATATAAGTAGATGAATAGTAAATTAAGGTTGATGTGGTATGTATGAATGATTGATTGATATTATTTAATTATATTAATAATTTTGATGATAGTGGGGTTAAGTTAAAGTTGAGTAAAAAAAGTGGTTGAATTAAAATGTTGAAATTTTTTTGAAAATTTCTTATAAACAAACATCAATCTACTAAGGATTAGGATATATTTACTTTATAATAGGGTTTATTGCACCAAATCCCCCTGTATTATATGAAATCTGCGCATTTTTTTCTGGTATTTCAAAAATTGCGTCAAACCCCCTTGTATTTAATATCTGCATGCATACTCGCCATTTTGTATTTAATATCTGCATGCATACTCGTCATTTGATGTTAACGGCCGTTACTTTAGTGTTGACGGCGTTACTTTTTTGTCGAATTTATCATTCCACCTTTACTTTATCAATGAATTTACCATTATGCCCTTATTGTCAAATATGTTGACTTTAAAAATAAAGTGGCAATGGTTGGAATTGAACCCATGACCTTTGGGTTGTAAAAAGTGAACTCTCCACCAACTAGGCTACTAGTCATATAGTTATAAATGTGATTTCATATATATATATATATATATAATGTCTGACGAAAATAATATAATAAATAAATATATTCTAAATTATAAATAATGTAATGATTGCATAAATATTATTCTATATTATAAATAAGAAAACTATTCATTAAATATATATCAAATTAAAAATAATAAATGAGTGAATAAATTGATTCTACATTATAAATAATATAATAATTTAGTATGTAGATTTTGTAATAATTGAATAAATAGATTCAAAATTATAAATAATATAAAAATTAAGTAAATATAATCTAAATTATAAGTAATATATAATTAAGTAAATAGATCATATAAGATAAATAATATAATGATAATTAAAAATTATAAATAATATAATAATTCAGTATATATATTTTATAATAATGGAGTAAATATATTCTATATTATAAAAAATATAATAATGGAATAAATTATATTTTATTCTAATTTAATTTTTATTTTATTTTATCTTAATTATATTTCCTTATAGTTACTTCTTTTTTTATTATTTTATTTTTTGTTTTGATTAAGTTTTTCTCTGTGTTGTTGTTCTAAATAAAAGTGGTGCTAGGTATGTTCCACAAAATGATGGTGGCGCAATGGTTGGAAGCTCTGCTATGCAGCTTTTGGCCCAAGTTCGAATCCTAGGAGCAACAAATCATTTTTTGTCAATAATGGCATGAAAAACAAGGGGCAAAATAGTAAATTTAAAATAAAAAATAAGAAAAAAGTGAATAATTATCGCATAAGACCAATGTGTACTGCACGCGCCGTCAAGTTAGACGGAGGGGGGGAATCGTGCAACAGTTAGTTAAATACAAGGGGGTCTGACGCAATTTTTAAAATAACAGGGGAAAACGTGCAGATTTCGTATAATACAGGGGGGTTATGTATATTTTACCCCCCAGTTTTTTGAACCGGTCCGGGACGACACCTCGTCCCAAACAGAACGGTATCAATCGGGACCGGGACAAAACGGTTCGGGACCGGGACAAAACGGGAAAAAATGTTCAAAAATCAAACTTCAAACTAAACTATTCCCTGTTGGCCTGTTTGGCTGTTTCACTTNTTTATTTACAAATTAATACTTTAATAATATATTATATATAAAAGTATCATTTTATTTTATTATTCAAATAAATTTAATTTATTTTAGTTTATTTTATTTATATATATTATATTACTTCAATTCAAAAACGTATATTTAAATTTTATATTAAATTTTATTTCATATTTATATTTTGA
This sequence comes from Striga asiatica, assembly GCA_008636005.1. Taxonomy (NCBI): domain Eukaryota; kingdom Viridiplantae; phylum Streptophyta; class Magnoliopsida; order Lamiales; family Orobanchaceae; genus Striga; species Striga asiatica. Next base: position 574,324 of record BKCP01009404.1, on the reverse strand, counting down.
TTTATTTAAATATGAAATGGAATTTATTTTATGTTGGTTTATTATACGAAATAAAATTTAATATAATTTATATTAAAAATATTTATAATTTGGAAAAATAAACCAACATTTAATTCAAATATAATTTAAATATAAATTTTGATTTTGAAAATTTAAAGTACAACTTTCTAATACTTTATAAATTATAGCACCGGTCAAAAAATGATAAATACATCTTCTACCTTAGTGAATGAAAAAAATAAAATAAAAATCTAAACCAACATCTACTTGAACTTGTTTTTTTAAGTCACACAAAATCAAATTTCAATCAGATTCAATCATGTTCTTTATAGCCACATCATCAATCGTGACAATTAACACCAATTAGAATCGTAGCTCAGGAGTTCTAAGCAACAACTGCCCAAAAACCTAAAAACCAATCGGCTAAAACCTTATATCTATTAAATTCACATGTACAACATAAGTATGATTATCGCATTCTTTGGGTACCGAACATATATGAAAGTCGCATTTCTGTTAGCCATATGATGTAATTGATAAATTGAAATTATTATTTTTATTTATAGTACAACCTATATCATAAAAAAATTCAGACGCATCATTCACTAGTTAAAAATCCTAGTTTCTTGCCTCAATATATTAAAAAATTAAAAATAAAAATATACCTTAAATGATGAAAAAAATAACAAAATTTGAAATTAAAGTAAAAGTTTTGAGGTATTTTGCAATTTTGTCTGTAAATAAAAGAAAATGGGAAATGCATTTTAATGTCAACCACATGTTTGGATGTAACATAAATTTTGGAGACTTTCGTTATGTATACATGGTGATGTAATTCTTAATGGGCCAAGTCCAGCTCACCTTTTACAATCATACCCTTGAAAATGAAATAGAACCAGAATAACAATTAGGGAAATTTTTATGTATCCCACGAGATTGTTAAAATATTACAAAATTACCATTCAAGCACAATTAATTGTATATATACCTCATAGATAATAATTAATTGCATTGATGCCTAAAACCCATTTACAGTGCCAACCTCCCTTCCTTGTTTGTAGCGCCTGATATGCGAGCAGTTACAAAAAATCATGCATATAAAATATAATAATCAATTATTATTTTGGCACTTGATTTGCGGCCGACAAGAAAATCATTGACTCCATTAATTGGATATATTAAACACATTAGACACAATAAATGATTCACGCAACTTACGTTTTTTATTCTTTTATTAACCGATTTATGTATCACGTTTTTAAGAGAGACAAATGAAAACATGCATGGTTATTCAGGCAGTAGTATATATTGCGTTTATTTTTAGTATATATTCAGCAAATATTGCAACATTTACACTCAACATTTTTAGTATATTTTTAACATCGCATCATGTTAATAGTGTATATTAAGCGTATATTAAACGTTATATTCAGTATATGTATACATTAAACTATAATGTGTTTATAGTTAGTATATATTCAATATATGTTGCAATAATCTTCTATTATACCAAAACAACAAAAAAACAACAAATTGTAGACGACAATCAGATAAAGTTATGTATATTAACAGTATATAAAACAAGTTGAAATCGTACTCATGTACATATACTAAAAATATACTGTCGACCTTAACATATTCTAAAAACCAGTATATTTGTCGGGAACATATACAGAAAATATACTCATTGTATACAATCGACATAAAAGAAAATAAATCTATGTTGTCATTATATACAGAATATATACAAAAGATATACAAAAAACAAATGTTATAACAGATGTTGAGTTTATGTTAGTATATATTCAGTGTATGTCGCAATGAAAAAAAATGTCTTCCATCAAAAAATTATATCTTCCTCTTTTTTTCCTCTTTTTTTCTTCTTTTTTTCTTTTATAAATAAAAGTATATATATAATTTAAAAACATATTATAATAGATTACTTAATATAAAACCATACATATACACAATACCAACAAAAAACATTCAGCTTATGCTAAATATAAATTGATTTTATACATAAAAATTATGTCTCGCGATAAATTCCTTTATCATATACAAAAAATATACTGAATATAAACCATACATATACAAAACAAAAAAATCAGTTTATACTTTGTCAAATTCGTTTTCTAATAAAAAAATCTTCTAATATACCCAACATAAACTATGAATAAAAACATTAAAAATGGAAAAAATGAAAATCCATTCACAAACTAATTGTATATAACTAATATACCAAACATAAACTAAGATGTACAATAATTGTACATATCCCTAAGATGTACATGTACATATACTGTACAGTACCAGCAAGTGTCGGCTAGCATTTCGTTTGCTGCTTCTGAACCTTGGACAATTTTTCCCCGAGCACCAAATCCATCTGCTCACAATTGACGCGCATTCGATAGCTGCACAAACCCAAATGAAAATTGCAGTCTTATTAATCACAAAACCACCGCCACCATCAAACCAAAAAAAAATAAAAATAAAAAATCGCTTCCTTCTATTTTCACACTAGAGACAGCAATCCAGATTAAACACCAGTTCAATAGCATCTCAATTAATTACACTGAATTTGAAAAACTCTGAATTATTTAAGCAAGCTAGTTTTCAATCAAGAAGATGAAAACAAAAGGATAAAGAACCACTCACGGAAAATCTCCAACAGCCGCAGATACTCGTTGCCACCGCCGATTACATGTGTAGAGGTTGATCCAACATGAACAGCGAGAATAATAAGGGTTTATTGATTTCTGGATTTTGATTTATTTGAAACCGGTTATGAAATTGGGATTTAGGGCAAACGGAGCGGAATTACAAAGCCTCGATCAATCCCATCCCTGATTGAAAGTGTCGAAGGCGGGGACTTCCATCAATCCCACCAGACGACCCGCCACTCATGAGCCGAAAGGGAGCCAAAATTTTCCAACAGGTTTTTCCAACCGCGGCCTTGTTGCAGGGGAATGACGACGGAGGTGATGATGGGGTCGTCGTTGGCGGTGGTGGTTTGCGCCGGCCGTGTTGAGGTGGCAATTGCGGAGAAGAATGAGATTCGACAGGCAGAGTGTAATTGCTCGGAGTATATTAGGAATTTTTGGGATTTAATCGCCGTGGGGAGTGATTCTGATATTAGGGATTAATTATCCTAATTAATTCATAACTGATTCACTTTTCATATTTAAATCATAATTAATATAAAATCTGGTATATGTGTAAATATATTGGGGTGATTTTGTATTTTTACAAATAAATATTAGTTAAGTGTAAATATGTAATATAAAATATATTTGGTAGTATAGGGTGCAAATTCCTCTAACAATTATTGTGCCTTTTCTTTTTCCCTTTGTCGCCTTTAATTGGTTGGAGTACATTAGAATTATCATATGAAAGCATTTACGCTAAGTTAAATTTCTTTTTGCGCGGTTAACCTGGTAAAATGGGATGACAATCCGAATAAATTGATCAAGACCTAGAGTTAATTTGTAGGTTTGATAAGCAACCAAAGGGTAATTTGTAGGAAGATAGCACAAGTATATATATGTTGAAATTTGAAAAAGAGTGGCTAGTACATCGTTACTATAATTGTCCAGAAAAGAGTCTGGTAAAGAAGTTGGGCGAAGAAGATGGTTTTTGGAGGCAAGAAAGATGAACGTATCGGCCAAGCTTATCGACTTGCCTTGGCTCTCCTTTGGTGTCCTTGTTGCACACTTTGCATGTTTTGTCCACCCATCCCTCCTCCACATATTTCCCATCCACTGCATCATCATTTAAGTCATCTATGTAAGATTTTTTTTTTTTTTTTTTTTTNTTTTGAATTAATGAACTAATGTAATCATGTTTTCTAAAGTTTATACTACGTAGTGTAGTGATAGTGATTGTTTTGGGGAGAAGAATGAAGCTATAATTTGGTTGGCAATTTCATAATCAAAGAAGTAGCTAGCTTATACAATATTCATCTACTAGAAATTCAGAAACAATTCATATTTTTATTTGAGATTCGTATATTGATAATTTTCTCCACTAAAATCTAATCACTCCCTGTAAGACAGACTGTCTAATAATTGGATAATCTAACATAATACTAATTGTTCTGTATAATGGTTTTAAATATGTTATTTATTATCTATCGCATAGATTTTCAATGTCTCTGAAATCTACCAAAGATAAAGGGACGTTGACAGTCATGATACCATCCTTACATTGGATCAATTAGTTTATTTAAAATGTAAAGTGAAATCATGAATTCACCCCTTCTCAAGCTACTATGCCATGACACAATCAATTAGTTAGGGTGTGTTTGTTTATAAATAAACTCAATTCATACTCAAAATTTAATTCAAATTTAACTCAACACAATGATCTTCAATATTATTAATATAATCAGATATTATCAATCAATAATTCTTACACATCACATTAACTTTAATTTATTATTCATACATTCACATAATTTTAACTAACCATCAATTCACATCATTTATCTCCTACTTTTAAATCAAAGCATCTTTAATTACTTTATTCTAAATATTATTCTAATATAAACTCAAAATATAAACCATACTATCTTTCTCAAAAATTAACTCTGATTTACAAAAAAAAACTCGATTTAAATGGAATATTTTTGTATCCGAGCACGCCATTAACAACTAAACGAAGTACTCACCATCAACATATGACTTGAAGAAATCCTTGTACGTTCCCCCAATCTTCCTCCTTAGAGCTCCATACTTCAATATTAATGCACAACAACTCAAAATCAAAGTGCCTAAAATATTAAGTCAGAAAAATATTAGTACATAAGTACCTGCTCCCTCGACATTCTCTCTCCCGATCTTGTTTGCTCCCGAGCCTCCTCCAAAAGCTCGGCGTCTTTTGCCGATCTAACCTGAGAGAAATCTAAAGCTTCGGTCACGGCCCCAAAAAGCGATTGTTTTCTCTCTTTCGGTTCTTCATCGGCATTTTGTTTCTTGGCATGAGTTACGAACACGAGACTTGACGATCTTTTGTTGTGGGAATTGTTGCTATGGAGGGAATACTTTTGAGCTAGATGAACATGTTGTGAAGGAGAAAGGGCAAATGCTCTAAATCCCATAATGTTAGTTATGAGTTTTTTTTTTTTTTTAATTGGTTATTTACTTATTTTGTTAGTGTGTAATGAAGATGAATCGAGTGGCACTTGATATACTTATATGTGATATTGATTAATGTGAGGTTGGAAAATGGAGTGATTTTGTGTGTTGTGTGTGTGTTTGGAAGTGTTTTGTAAGATTGCATGGTGACCAATGATTTAATTTGATGGCTGTGATGAGAAGACGTGGCCTTCTGCTTACCTGGCTATTTGGGGGAAAATTTGATCATAAAATATTGGGGGATTTTGCATTCATGATTTTACTTGGTTGTTTACTTTAATGTGATAATTGAAATGACGCGAATTTAGATCTTCATAAGTGAAGAATATTCTTATATACAATACTTAAATATTGATAAATCATAGGTGATAAAAATATGGGTTTGAGTAGAAAAGGCGGATCTAGGTTTTAATTTTGAAATGTTCCTTTTCAAGGAATCTATTAATTATTAAATATTCATATATAAAATATCAAATTAAATATTTTCACGAGTTTTAATTTGCCATTTATTACAAATATATAACCTAAAAATAACAATATATACCTTTACAATTAAAAATAAACTATATACTATTTATAATTTAAATTCAAAAAATAGTGATTAAATAGTTTTATCAATGAAATATATTACATGAAATGAGTTAGAAAAAATATTAACATACAGAAAAATCAAGTTTTACGTGTCGCGGGTGTTATTATTTATGAAAAATAGTAATGCAATGATTCAAAAACTACTGGAAGTTAGTACAAATTTTTTAATTAACACTTTTGTATAATATACGTGTATTGTACTACTAGCTCTAATATAATATAAGAGAGATAAGTTTTTCAGTTATATGTTGCATAATAATTTTAACTGCT
>BKCP01009404.1:534356-568081 GCA_008636005.1 Striga asiatica | reverse complement strand
CATTAATAACAACTTCAATAATATCTCCACGCCATGGCCAACCCTAAAAATCTAGTTCACGCTTTCCCAACCCTTCTCTTCGTCGCCTTAGTTGTCTCGGGACATACATCCGCGAGACCCCTAGACGGTGATAACGTCAGAGTGATTACTCCCGACGAGAAGAAAAACACGCCGCAAGTTGATTCACCAGTCATCTTGTCCTACGATCGCAATTACAAGGTAAGCGTGAAACCGGAAGAACAACCCGTGGTGGTCCAATCCCCCGCGGAGATCAAACATGTGGACCCAGAAAATTTGCCACATGTCATCCCGTCTAATCCTGACGAGAAGAAAAACGCGCCATCGGTAGATATACCCATTGTCATCTTGTCTAACGATAAGAAGGAACGCGCGGTACAAGAAAAAATACCCATTGTCATCCCGTCTTTAGGTGGGAAGGGGGCATCGGAAAAGTTGCCGGTAGTTATCCCGTCTTTTGGTGGGAAAGCAAGTGGCGGGGCATCGGAGAAGTTGCCAGTGGTTATCCCGTCTTCTGGTGGGAAGGCAAGCAAGGCATCGGAAAAGTTGCCGGTGGTCATCCCGTCTGGCAAAAAGCCACTTCCTCCACCTTCGGCCCTGAGCCCAGGAACCAATGGTGGTTCCTACTAGTCGGTGATTGATCGGCGTATAGTTTGTATTTGACGGGATGTTGATAATTTATTTGATTTAACTATGATCCATGTTTGGTTATTCCTGTATCGAAAAGGTAACGTGTGATATGAACACAATTTGACTCAATTTAACTAAGAATTTTACATTAATCTTGTGTCATATTTACACAATCTTCATTTTAATGTGATGTTGTGGTTCGGTTTAATGCTAATTTTAGAAGGAAAAGAATATTCAATTCATTTTGTTGAGCTTCTAGTTTGATTTTAATTAAGTATAAGTTGTACTAGGAAAAAACAATAGTAATTGGTTGAAATTGGATGGATATAACATGGAAGAATCACATGCACAATTTGGATGATTTCGCATCTAAACTGTGGATCAACACATAATTTTTTGAAACCGCCATATAGATAGGATTAGACATGGGCAAACCCCGATTCCAGGCCGATTTTTGGGCATGTTCCATATCAGAATAGCTGGTTTCGGGCCGGGATATGAAAGAACCTGAATTGGCCTGAACATATGCACGGTCTGGTTCACCGAACAGGCGGTTCAGGGCCGGTTCAACCCGGTTCCAAGCCGGCTCACTAAACCGGCGATTCGGAGCCGGTTCCACCCAATTTCGGGCCGGTTCACCAAACCTTTGGTTCAAGACCGATTCAATCTGGGTTTGGCCGGTTCTGAGCCGAATATCTATCCTCACTGAATGTTTGTTCAACCGTCACTGTTGAGGCTAGGACATCAAAAATCTCGTTGACTCTCGAGCATGGAATAGGATAAATAGGAGTCATCTTTGATCACCAATCAAAGACGTCAATTTTTTATGGCTGAACTGATTCATGAGTTATTGTAGTATCAAATTCGCCATGAGGTAGTGATCGAGCTCACTGTATCCAGTCCCCCTTTTGCCTTTTGCCTCTTAGCATTTTTGTAGGGATTAAAATTATCTTCCCACCAGCCACCAAAGTTTTCGGCATCCTTCATAGTCTATCCCATTGTCCATAAGAAGATGTCCGAAAGCAAAAGAAGAAAATGACGTCAGATTTTCCTCGAGTTCGATTGTTATTTACCTAAAGAATTCATACAATAAAAGTTTTGCTTGCTCGACGAGCTACCGTGAGTTAGGCCTTACACTAATTAATAGTCGGGACATCAGTGAGAAGTGAGAGTTGATCCATAATATTATATTATGTGTGAAGTTGGTTTAGCATGCAATTTTCACTAATGACGGATCTAATAAAGATGCAACTAAAATGTATCGAGAATGACAAAAATAATATTTTAACAATTTTGTTAACATATCTCTTACAAGTTCGTCGTGTTTGTCAAGATCACTAGCAAAATATCTCTAAAATCCTACGTTACGACTACACATTGACTTACAACAAGTTGAGAAGTATGATAATATACACCAAAAGTACGTTAGTAGCATCTTAAAATGTTTTGTTAAAAATTTCAAAAGTATTTAACAATCAAACCAATCAGAGACAACAAGTGTGACATCACAATCCTTACTTTGAGGATTCTTAAATAATTCATCTAATTGATAAAAAAATGCAAACGTATCTAAAAAAATTTTATATGTTGAGTTCCAATGAGTGGAAACGTCCCGTTGGAATTTTTTATAAGCTAGTTGATAGCGGATAAGTGAATTTTAAATTTATAGCTAATAGCTTATGACTTATATCTGAAAAACTAACTTGTATGATATAAGTGTTTAGTAAAATTAGCTGATAAGTCAATATTTCAACGAGCTTATTTGAAAAACTACCCAAAGAAATTTATGAGATAAGCTCGAGCGTTTTAAAAAAAATTGCCCTACCAAATCAAACTTATTTGTATACATGGAACTTATAAGCTAACCAAATAAACAATAAGCTAACTTATGGTGCTTACTAAACATACTTTTTATCACATAAACTAGTTTTTCAGACATAAATCATAAAGTATCAGTTATAATTAATTTATCAGTTAAATTTACCAAACATAGTCTAGTTTTATTTTTATCTTGACTAGTATTTATCGGTTTTGCTATAGAGCCAACAGTTGGCTCCATAATGGAGCCAACCTTCTATATACATCAATAAACTTACCATATTCATAAAATTATATTAGTGTTAAAATTATATTAGTGTTATTTAGGTAATCAAAGAATATAGTAAGTTTATTTTATGTATATAGAAGGTTGGCTCTACTATAGAGCCAACTGTTGGCTCCATAGAAAAAACGAGTATTTATAACCCAATGTTATGAACTTCCAAATCAGACAAAAACATGAAAAAAAAATAAAATCAAAATGTGTGCTTTGGGGAAAAGCGCGTAGATAATCTGACTAGCAATAATTACCACCTTTCTCCTGTCTCTCTCAATTATGTAACGCTGACTTTTTATTTGAAAAATCAACACCCAACCCAACTTTTTCCATGTTTTCGTACTTTTTCATATTCTCCTCATTAAACCCCCAAAAAGCCCTCTCTAAATGGAAGCTCATTTCTCATTTTTGCTCAAATATCATCACAAAACCTTGATTTCACAAAATTTCCTCTCAACGTTACATGGCCAACCCTATAAAGCTTCTTCACTCTTTCTCTATACTTCTCTTCATTTTCATCATCCTTTCGGAGTCGACATCTGCTCGACCGTTGATTATGAATCTAAGAACACTTGATTTCATTAAATTAACCAAAATGTTACCTCAAGAAATGAATAATGCGAATCGGAGGGGCGAAAGTTCCATGATTACGCAATCTCGTAATGATTCAAAGGTGGTAAATGTCGAAGCTAGTCGCAGAATTTATAAGCTTGGACCGGCATTTGGGCCATCTCTCATGAACATGTTGCCTAAAGGAAATATTCCTGTGTCCGGCCCAAGCAAGAGAATCAACGACATTAACAATTAGCTAGCAACGAACGGATTAATAATCTGCAGGTTATTATCAATTTTTTTCATTTTTCTATTGGAAATGTAAATTAAACTATGGTAGAGTACATTTGTGAGTTGTGTACTTTCTTGAATTGTTGCTAGTAATCTTACATTCAAGTTTGACCTAGGTCATTATCTATTAAATCCATATTTGTTCTAATTTGCCCTATAGGATATCATCTTTAAATGTAGTTTTCTAAGTAATTTGATGGGTCATCTAAACAATTATATTTCTTAATTTATTTTCAGTCTTGAATTGTTGAGGTGGCATGGGTGAACTTCACCTTACAATCACCAAACCTGAACACAATTGGTCTTGAAACGCCTGAGTAATAATATCATTAATTGTGGCCAACTTTTAGTTATACAAAAGACACATAAACTTTATGGCTCAAAATTCAACTTCTTCTCTTCACCTCATAAAATCCACCTGTTTTCCTTTAGAGTGATGACTGGCGAGGACCAACTTAAATGGTCCGGAATATATCGATTTTGCTTCAGCATAGTCAGCGATTTTTTTTTTTTTTTTTTTTTTTTAATTTCTCTTTGCTTTTTCCTTTTCTTTCTTTAGTCATTTAATTACTTATACACATTTTTAAATTACTAATGAAAATGTATAATATTGTTGTCCAAGTATTTTACTTGTGTATGCCAATTGAGTAAAATATAATTTTCTTGTATTATCCATTTAAAAGAATAGTCATATTATTAGTTGTAATATCTTATTTCGTATATATCATGAGATATCTTCTGATACATTATCTAATTGTTAGACGGTCATACTCTTTTAACAAATATACATAATTTATACCAATTAAAATATTATACTTAAAAACAATATAAAAAAAGGTACTGTATAATATTTTATGGTATTAGTACACGATTTTAATATGTAAGTACGATAGCTTAACTAACACTAGACAGTTTAACATCATATTATCTCAAAAGCTGGTTTAGGAAAAAAAAAAACACAAAAAGAAACACAAAATCCCCTTAATTTGGTGCAAATGTCTATACTTGCATTAATTTGGTGAAATATTCAGTTGGACATGTCGCTTACACATTATAACACCTAGCGTGAAAGAGAAAACCAATAGAAATATATGTATACAATAATCTTCGTCTCTTGTTATGAAGGGATGAAAGTTGTATTAAGAAATATATGTATACAATAATCTGTATGTACCATTTAATTCATTTTATTTGTTTATTGGGAAGGCTGCATTAAATATTGTCAATTGAAATGTTTATATTGTTCATTTTTATAACCAGTTTCATTTTAGATATCGTTTTATGAAATTTTTCTTAACTGATATCACTTCTCCTCATAGTTATCTTTCACCATAGGTTTATTTTGAAACTTAGAACAGTTAAGTAGGGATTAATTGAAAGATTATGCTGATATTTAACTCGAAGAAGGAAAAAGAAAAAACAGTGTTTCCAAAGTCCAAAATCAAAAGATATATATCTCAAGCCCATCGATACTTAGTAGGCTTTTTGCCTACTCTTGTCATTTTAAGTAATGGGCCTGGTCTGTCTATAAAGTCGTTTCCCCAGTTGCTTTGTTGTCTAAAATCTAAAGATATGTATCTAAATTTTTAAGGAAAACAATAAATGAAATGCTCCTACTATGAAAATATATTGAGGATTCAATTTGAATCCCTCGCAAGATTTCAGAAAAATAACAAGAATTAATTGTTATTCTTTTATTTTAGAATAGAGTGCATTGCTTGTAAACAACGATATACAACACTAGTGAGACTGCGCCCATTTGAGGATGCCAACAAGGCAACAACGATATATAATTGATATAATCAATCTTTATTTCATATATGTTGACGATGTTATGTTTAAGACCATTAATCAATATATTATACAACCTATATATATGTTTGGGCTATTGTGAAAAGTTGTTAATATTGAAAGAATTAATACATAATAGTTATAGGGTCTAATCATCGTCAACATATATGAGATAATGATCGATCATATCAATTACCTTCGATCAAGTGCCAGTTCTCCTATATTTTTGTTTATATAAGCAAATTTTAGTATGAAATTACGCATTAGTTACATAGGTTGATCAACAACCAGAGCCGACCCTGGCCCATGGCAGCATGGGCGATGGCCCAGGGCCCAATTACATTGAGGGGCACCATCATCAGCCCATACACTTTAAATATATGTATACAATATACATATCTAATACTATATGTAAAGTGGAGTAGAGTGTAATTATTGAACTCAATTTGACATTGACAAGCCTACAATTTAGCCTTTAAAAGATGATTAAAAAAATGTGCGATAAAGTGGAAAAACACAGAACACAAACTAATCAATTCCCTCCTCAAATGTTCGTCTTCTCTATTTTTTTTCATTCGCCAAATTCTAATAGCCCCAAATTCTAAGGATAAGTAAATTAATTTTTAAAATTATAATGGCCCTTTCAGTCTTTGTTTTTTTTATTCACCATTATTCCCTCTATTTTTTTTTTCTCCACATCAATTGTTCAACCATTAACAAAATTATCAATCACTTCCAACATGTTTAGAGATTTCTTGAATGTTTTCTTTATTTTGAGAAAATTCACCTATTCTATTAGTTTATGTTGTTATCTAATTGAAAAAAAAATTGGACCGGCAATGAATCAGTTTTCAATTTTTCCTTTGACTTGTTTTTGTGTTTTTTTCTTCTAGAGTTGGAATTGAATTTACTTAGTTTATTTGCAAATTAGAAATTAGGGCATATGAATTTATCATAGATGGAAACTGGAATTAGCACAGCTACAAACTTAAATTTTGGAGATTGGGGTTTATACATTTATTTAATTATTTCAATGTTTGGATTTGAGAAGTCTATTGCTGAATGGTTCTTATGAAAGAATGGTGCTTTACAAATTAGCTATTCTATGCATCGAAAAAGATATTAGTGAAAATTTAGATTATAAAGATATAATTGATGATTTTGCATCTAAAAATACTAGAAGAAAATATTCAATTCTTATTATTTTTTTAAAAAAAATTATTTTATTTTTAGAGTAAATAAAATACTTGGGGTATGATTTTTTGTATTTTGCGGGCCCCAAAATGTTCAGGCTCTGTCAACAATAAAAATAAATATTTATATTATTAAATTTCATACATAATATTTATGATAACTGGACTAATAAAATGATACTCGTATATTCGTTTTATATATGCCGTGATAAGATAACCCAGTCCTGACAAAAATATCCGGTCAGATTTTTGTTAGTCACCGATCACTGAACAGTAATATCCTATCCAAAGCTACAGTGCGAGAAAACTCAGAATTAATTATAAGAAAAAAAAGTGTTTTTTTTTTTTTTTTCAAAAAGAAAGTGGCCCCCAACAAGTTTTATATATGGGTTAGGGGGGCTGCTGTGACTAACTTATAGCAGCAGCAGCCTAGCTTTGTTGAATCTCCTCATCTCAAAATTTCTTCATACTTTAGCAAAATTTTCCCTTTCCTTTCTCTTTTTATTCCGAGGGAGAGGCTATTGATTTTCGCCCATGGCGAAGGTTATTAAAAATTATGTTTTGGCGATGCTCAGAGGAATTGTTTTTGTTCATTTATTAGCCTCAGTGGCGGTCGGCGCTAGGGTGCTGCCCACTCACCCTTACTTGGACGGGCGAGAAAAACCCGTCGCCAACATTTTTGATACTTCAAAATATGGGATTTTTCAGCTGAGTGACGGTTTGGCAAAAACTCCTCAGATGGGGTATGGCAAGATTTGACCTTTACATTAAATTTTGTTCTGTTTTTTAGTGTTTTTAATTGGTTTTGATCATTTTTTACTTTTATCTGGGATCTTTGGTTGTGTTCTGTAAGGTTTAGTGGGATTGTGGTTGAAGGGAACTAGTAGCATCTATCCTACTGTAGTTTTCGCTTGTTAATTTCTGCTAGTGTCTGGGTTTGTTAATTGAGTGGATGGAATGATAAATGCTCTCGGTTCTAGTTTAGTTGGGGAGTTTTAGAGAATTGAAAACTTTTAAGGGGTTTCTTCTTAGATTTTATTCAGGAAATTTTATCGATAATTAATTTGTTTGTCTTGTGGATCAGATGGAGCAGCTGGAATTTTTTTGCCTGTGATATCAATGAAAAAGTTATCAAGGAAACAGGTGAGGTAACTGCGTTCATTTGTTGCAATTTGTTTGATAACTCGTTGAAAGAATGTTTACTTGTGTGCTCAACAATGCTTGATAAAGGGATCAATTGGAGGTCATTTTTTTGTTATGTGTACTGTTTTCTCCTAATTGTATGAACTACGATTCTAGTCGTCTAGAGAATCTTGCTTGAGATTGTTTGTGTATGTGTATTCTGCTCTTTCTTTTGTTTCATTTTCTTTGACAATTTAAGAGCAAGAATTCTGAACTTTTGCATGAGACTAACCTCTTCTTTTGCATAACTTGACAGCTGATGCTCTCGTTTCTACTGGCTTAGCCAACTTAGGTTATAACTACGTGAATATTGGTAACGTAACAGATTTGTCTGCGTAATTTCTTTACTTTATGGATTCATGCTCCTTTAACATCATTTTCTTGTTAATTAAGATCCCTTACATCATAAAACACAGATGATTGCTGGTCTGAACTGGTACGAGACTCAAAGGTAATGAGCATTTTAATCTCTTTTTATTTTACGCATGAGCATGTTAATTGCCATGAATCTTGTTTTTATTTTTGTATTATGCTAATGTGCTTAGCCGAGCAATGTGCAGGGTCAGCTAGCGGCTGAAGCAAAAACTTTTCCGTCGGGAATTAAATCTCTCGCTGATTACGTGCATTCAAAGGGCCTGAAGCTAGGTATCTACTCAGATGCAGGGTATGATTAATTTGTTATCATCTGACCCAATTAAACACAACTTACACTTTTATTTTTATTAGATATTACATGTCTGCTGTTATCCCTGGTTCTTTTTCTTGATTCACAGCTTTCCTTATTTTCTGCAGGGCTTTCACGTGTCAAGTTCGACCTGGATCTCTTTTTCATGAATTAGATGATGCAAAACTCTTTGCATCTTGGGTGAGTGTGTTTTTTCCCCTCTATCCATTTTGTAATCTTGAACTTGTCTCCAACGTAAAAGTTAATGGGGGAACTCCATTTCTTATTAATCACTTCGATGGTGAATGTATGAATTGGAATTTTATCAAAGTTAACTTATTAGAAAGTAAATACATTCTTTCTTGGTTCAGTGACTATTCTTCTTTATTTTGCGACTCAAATACATCTTTTTCGATGTTTGTTCTAGGGAGTCGATTACTTGAAGTACGACAATTGTTTTAATCTGGGACTTGAACCAGAAAAGAGGTGTGCCTAAAATTAATTACATGTCCAAGCATCAAATCAAATCAATGTTCTTGATTTAATTATAGAGCTATGAAAAAATTCAGGTATCCACCAATGCGTGATGCCCTCAATGCAACTGGACGTCCAATATTCTATTCACTTTGTGAATGGTAAGCCTCCTTTAACTCTCTACTTTTTCTATTTGCTCTTCTTCTGAATCTTGATTTGCTTACTAAATTTTTCGGTCTTGCTTTGTTAAAAATACTGGCAGGGGTGTTCATGATCCGGCTTTATGGGCAGGCCAAGTCGGACACAGCTGGCGAACAACGGATGACATTAACGATTCATGGGCGAGGTTTTGAACCCTAAACTAATGTTCTAATATTTGTCTCCTCTTAAACCAACTGATAATTACCATCACTAAATAACCACCTTTTTATATCATATTTTACCAAATTTGCATTTTACTTGTGGAAAAAGTTCATACTGATGGGCTTATTATACTCTTTATGTTTAGCATGACAACAATTGCTGACATCAATGATAAGTGGGCATCATATGCGGGACCTGGTGGATGGAATGGTAGGATTTTGCATAGGTTTAAACTCATTTATATTTTGCATCCCTCATGATTTTATAGATTTTATTTTATTTTGTTTCTTTTGGCAGACCCTGATATGTTAGAAGTTGGAAATGGCGGCATGAGTTACCAGGAATATCGAGCACATTTTAGCATTTGGGCCTTGATGAAGGTGCTCTAAATTTATGCACCGATGATAGAGCATTTTGGTTTTCTTTGATCTACATTTTGATCAGTTCAAGNTTTTTTTTTTTTTTTTGGTCCAGGCCCCACTTATTATCGGATGTGATGTTCGAAACATCACCTCAGAGACACTTGAAATTCTTGCTAATGAAGAGGTTATTGCTGTGAATCAAGGTAAGCAGCTGTGTCAGCTAGTGATCTCAGAATTTGCAAGTCGTATATAGATACATATATTATGTGATTTTTATTCTGCTTGACTGCTTGTAGATCCTTTGGGAGTTCAAGGAAGGAAAGTTTATTCCTACGGGCCCCACAGTTGCTACCAAGTATGAGAACCTTAAAACATTCTCCCTTTTTCTTTGTACTTCTCAGCAAGTCTCTTTTTACTATGACGATTGACGATTCAATTTGTTTTTTCAGGTTTGGGCTGGCCCACTTTCCAGTCAACGTTTGGCCGTTGTTCTGTGGAATAGATGTTTGAAAACTGCCACTATCACGGCCAAATGGGCCGTACTCGGGCTCGAGTCTTCCGTGCGTGTATCAATTAAGGATTTGTGGAAGGTGCGTTGAATTTTTTTTCGAGACAATTTACTCAGATCTTGTGTTTGTAACCTGATAGAACTGAGTTCTTAACGCCTGAATGATTTTGTCTTTTTACTGCAGCACGAATATGTTTCGAAGGACAGCGTGGCCTTGTTCAGTGCTCGAGTAGATGGTCACGCTTGTGAAATGTACATTTTTACGCCGGAAGCTGCAGCCCACTCGACAAGTTAAGTTCAAGGCCCGGTTTCAGTTTCTTCTCGATTTGACCATTCTGGCTCGGTTGGTGCAATTAGAAAAAATTGAGAAGTCATTGGCTATGCATTCATGAGTTGAGTGAAAGCTATAGAATGTTAGTTTATTAACTTATTTCATACTACCATCTCTCAGTTTATTAAGAGAGTTTGTTGGTCACAAATAAGCAGTTGTGTAGTTTGTGTTGTACCATAAGAGTGTGCTGTTGTTGTATCTTGATTTTGAAAAATGGGAAAGGTAATTGAAGATTTTGATTGCCTCATAAAACATTCCACAGTGAAAGAAAATGATGAAATAGAAACATAAAAGCAATAGAAGAATTTATATATGTCTGGATCACCAGAGAATGCAAACACCACCAGATAAAATTCTATAAATAACATAGAACCCAAAGCAGTTGAAAGCACTATAATCCGTGTTTAGTTTAGTTTACAGTGGACTTGAGTTCCAACAGAAACAAAAACCTTAAACTCAGTTATCAAGAGGAACTGGCTAAGGACTCGATTAGCAGTTGATAACCCTCAGGCACTATAGCCTGCACCTGCACACACCCAGCCAATGCCGGCACATCAGCATTCACGTCCAAGAACCTCGCGAGCAAAAGAAGCAAGTGGAAATCAGAAATCCGCTTCACAAACGGCAGGTTTTTGGCTCGGTCAAGATGGGTTTTCAATGACCTCATCGTTACAGGTGTTTGCCTGTTCTCGATGGGAAATGTTGATGAAAGCGGGCCCTGCATTGTAGAAAAGCTCGTGTCAAATGAAGTGTGTAAAAAGCTTATCAAACACGAATAAATCAAGGAAAGACTCAGAAGAAAAGCAAATAGTACAAGATCCCGCGAAATACATCACTCCTTCAAACCAATCTAACCCCCACAACTGGCTGATGTGGCCGCCAGTTGATAACTCCTTCAAACCAATCTATCCCCCACAACTGGCTGATGTGGCCGCCAGTTGATAACGCTGCCTGTAGCACGTTTACATGAAACCCTAATGTTCTTGAAGTTTCTCATATGCCATCAGAATATACCGATTCGGGTAGCTTTCCATCTAAACAAAGTAATGATCATGGGATTATGGTGCATAGGAATTTAGCAACAACTACAGAATTTAGGGGGAAAAAGAACAACGCATTCTTTCATCCAGTTCTGCAGACTCAACTATGAGCTAGTGAATTAGATACCCACTCTTCTTATGGTAAGTCTGTTAAAAAATCTAATTTTTATAAAGATTAGAAAGAGAAACTACACAACATACACGTGCATATATATACACATATATGCTGTGAGGCTAGCTCATGCTCATGCAAGTCTTCTGTATGGTGGCCAAACCATTTTACGTTTTTAACATAGGCTTGAATCTCATTCCTTTCCCCTCTGGCCTCTACAATAACCAATCCATGTAAACTAAAACTCTGCAATAAACTTGTACTCTTCCATTGCCTAATCATGTGAACACAATTAATCAAACATGAGCTCTATTAACCTAGTACATGGAGCCCAAGACAATCATGACATGAAAAACTCCAAAAGCTAATAACACAGGAAAAACAGAAGCCAATAATAAAAAAAAGCAACATCTTCACTAACCTGATGATCGAAAATCTTGACAACCACCAAGAAGAAATCGTTGTCCACTTCCCTCACGTCCTTTCCCCCGACCACTACATCCTTCTTCATCCTCGACAGCTTGGGATCCATATCCTTCGGTACATCCCGTTCGAACCAGTCTTCTTTAAACAACCTCACACACATATCACTCATCTGAAAAGCCTCGAAATGCACATCGGCCCCACCATCCTCATTCACCTCCAGTTTTACAATGGCAGTCACCCACTCCTTCAAATCCCCCTCTGCCTGAAGCTCGGCAGCTTGCAAGACCTCAGTGCTCGACATAGTGTAATCCTTCTTGTCCTGACTAACTGTCTGCGTGAATATAAACCCGACCCTTCTCATCCCCAACCCCAAAGCTATGGCCTCGACCAGTTTCTCCTCCTCCGGGTCCCTTAGCAGTATCAGATTTTCTTCTGTTCCCTGCTGTGGAGGCTCGTAAATGAAATCAACCTCGACTTTACCCTCATCGGACACTGTGCCGTACATGAAACCCCCGCGCTTGACTGCAAAGGCTAGGGTTTCGTTCACGTAGTGCTGGAAGGCATTTGCAGTGTCCCGGTCGAAGGAGACGAGCTCGCAGTGTGGGTTCTCCTGGCGTGTGATCCTCATCTGCTTCGCGATCAGGTCGTCCATGGTCATCTTCTTGCCGAAAGAGCCCGCGGGGTGGAAGGCCGGGCCGGCCACGGCCCGCTCGCCCTCGTAGGCCAGGTAGACGATGGATCCGTGCGCGATGTTGAGGGAGGATAGGAGGGAGTTCGGATCGGCCATGTCGGCGAACCGGGTCCAGTCGGCCGGGTTCTTGGCGAGGAGCAGCTTTTGGTCGGTGGAGAGGGTCTGGGCCGAGATGGGGACACGGAGCTGGGACTGGATTTCGGATTTGAGCTGCGCCACGGTGGAGGTGAGGGGGTTGTCGATCGAGACGCGCTCCAGGCCATCGCGGCTTCTGATTCTGATCATCATCTTCGTTCAGATTAATTGAGAAATATTAACAAACAGTTGGTGGGCTTTGGTTTGATGAACTGAAATATATAATGCACACGAATCAACAAGACAATTTTAGGGAAAAATTAGTGAAAAGGGTAAGGAATTGTATACCCTAACCCCGTGAAAATTTATTGGAATTAGGTTGGAGAAAGTAGGAGATTAAGTATAAAAAGAGTCTGGAGTGAGGAAGCACGAATCTATTTTTCCTTCCCTTTTTTCCTTGAATAAAAAATTGTTTTTTTTTTTTAATTTGATAAATTTGTAAAAAGTCCCCAAAATAAAACAAACAAACTCATAAAATCTCCACCATGTTCACAACGCTCCACCTTAAACCCTCAATTCCCTTCACCTCCCTTACCCCCAAATCCCTAAAACCCGCAACAAAATGTTGCAAATCGGAGACTCCGCCGGAGACCGAGCGTGGCTTCACCTTCGACGTCGGCAGCACCTTCTTCCGCCGCGAGAGCTTCACCGGGCGCGATCTCGGCGTGCTCTCCGCCGCCGTCCACAGGCAATCCAGTAACTCCCTCAGGGTGCTCGACGCAATGTGCGGCTGCGGGATCCGTTCGATGCGGTACCTCGCGGAGGCCGGCGCCGACTTCGTGGTGGCCAACGACGCGAACCACGAGTACGGCGGCGTCATCTCCAGTAACTTGGAGAGGGCATCGGGCGGCGGCGGCGGGATGAGGAGCTGGGTGGTGAAGCACATGGAGGCGAATCGACTTCTGACCGAGTGCTATCTGGAGAGGGATTACTTCGACTTGATCGATGTGGACTCGTTTGGGAGCGAATCGAGTCACCTGAGGTCGGCACTGTGTGCCGTGAAACTGGATGGGCTGCTGTACGTGACGTCCACCGATGGGTATACGTCCGGCGGCCACCGGCCCCAACAGTGAGTTGAATTTAGTTGCAAATGGGTGTTTTTTTTTGCTCGCTTTAGCTTATCAGTTAATCAAGAAGTTGGCTTTTGGTTTATTTGTATGGTTTTGGCTGTTAAGTGGATGAGAAGCTAGAACAGAAAAAGCTAATCTGTAAGTATTAATGCACATGAAACATTGCAGAAGCTGCTTTTGGTTAAGCTCAAGTCAATATGTAAAACCTGCTTATGTGAGCTGAAGTCATGTGCATGTGTGTCTGTTGCTTACTGTGGAAATGTACAAATTTGAGAGAAATTCAGTAATTCTGCATTGACAGTGTTCTGAATGGAAATGTATAGACAATCACTCCTCTTTTCGACTTGACTCTCTCACGCCTCTTTTGGTTAAGAAAGACCATGACTTGCCCAATGCCCACCCATTGACAATAATTTCTTACTAGGATGAAAATATTTGTTTCTGGATAACTGGTATTTAGTGTAGTGTGTCTGAGTTCCTATGGCCTTATCGGTTTAATCACAAAATCTCCACTTAAAGAAGTGATTTTTTATTCTAGTTATTAATTAATTAATTTATTTTGCCTTACAGTTCTTTGGATGCATATGGAGCATATGTCCGGCATATGCCATACTCAAACGAGATTGGGTTAAGAATGCTTATAGGCGGGGCTGTGCGGGAGGCCGCTGTGTTGGGGTACCACATTTTGCCACTTTTCTCTTACTACTCATACCACGGGCCTGTGTTCCGTGTGATGCTTCAAGTTAGGCGTGGCAAAATGCCCATCACAAGGTCACAGAATCCTTTCTTTCCTCCAAACTGCTCCTTTTTGTTTAGAATCTCGGCTATTTCCTACCTTCCCCGCCTGTTTTTTGTAGGCATTATAGTTTCATCAGCTACTGCAATCAATGTGGAAACTCCCGAGCATTCTCATGGGATGAACTTGGTGAAATGAGGTGCTCTTGCAATGGTGTATGTTTTTTGCAACTCCTCCGAAAGGGTTATCTCATAATCTTTTTTGTTTAGAAGTCTTCTACTATTTCCCGATAAATGAACTACCTTTTTCAGGCCTTAGGTTCACTTGTGGTTTCTGGGCCCCTCTGGACAGGACCCCTTCACTGCTCGTCTTTTCTTACGAAGATACTGAACTTGGCCGAGCTATGGGGTTGGACGGGTAATGGGAAGATTGGGACACTTTTGAAAGTAATGATTGACGAGAGTGATGTTTTATTGCCCTTTGGGTACACCAAAATAGACGAGGTATTCGTATAATCTTGTGACAAAGGTTTCACTTTTTCATATTAAATGCAGCCTCGACTGTGAAATTAACTCTCTTAAACTGTATCAGATTGCAAGTCGAGCAAAGGTTAATTCACCTCCAATAAACACACTGATGCATGCCCTGAAAAAGGTTGATTCAAATGTTTATTGTTGATGCACTTGATTGATAGATAATTGTCCAGAGTTGGGGATAGAACTCCTCCTGATTTTGATTTTTCATTACAATTGTGTTTTCACTTGTGGAGCTTGATTCCAGGAAGGGTATGCTGCCACTAGATCACACATAGCATCAGCAGCAATCAAGACAAATTGTCCAATGGTTGATTGTGTGAGGATTGCGAAAGAACTCCAATGCTTTTCGGTGACTGCTTAATGATAAGGTTTCAAATTTTACATAATACATCCACTTAGAAATTGGGTATTTATGGACTCCAAACTCAAAAGATGCCTCCTGGTGACGATGCTTTACGAAAGAGGAATTTGAAGGATGACCAGTCTTACCAATTTATGTTGCTAAGAATGAAAGAAAGGTAACAGAACACTAGTTTCTAGTTTTGGTGGTCTGTCACTAGTGTTGAAATAGTTGATAATGTGTTTTCTTTGTGTTGATGATGAACAGGGTTCGATTTCATGGCAAGAAGGATAAGTGCACAGACTTGTAAATTTTGTTGCCATGAAGTTCATTCAAACAAGAACCATGATGGCAAATGGTTCAAACTTCAAAGTAGTCCTTGTGTGGCAAATTCTTATTTTCTTCTTTTTGCCTTTCCTTGTGGAGATTTTGTATTTTGACCAAAAATGTAATATACCTATTACAGTGTTTAAGAAAAACTGAAAAAGTATTTAACCTCTTTCAGTTTTTGTCACCCTTTATTGGTTTGGATGATGGAATCTGCTTCATAATGTTTGTGTCTAATATACCTATTTGCATATAACAGGAAAATATGTCTCTACTTGGGTTTATTTTAAAGCATGGTATTTGGTCGCACAAAGTTCCAAACTATTTGGATCGGAATGATTAGGAGATGAAACAGAATGCAAAGGCAACAGGATAGAAACAGAGTTTACAAATTGCAAATTGACTGAAGGTTCAAAATGCAAATCATCACAAAACCTAAATCCCCTAAAGAAATTCACAAATTGTGTCACTATAGCATAAAACCCATCACTAAGCATAATGAAAAAAGGAGAGTCTATCAAGATCAGGCTTCATATTATCAAGTCAGTCAGAAAGCAGAGGATTCACAAATTGCCCAACAAAGAGCACAACACCACTGGTCTCCTCCCTTATTACAAAGAGGAAAGGATGGTCAGCTACAAAGTCAAACAAGTCCTCGCGCCTGTACCTCCCACATCGAAACGTGACGACACAAGCAGAAACTGCTGCAGCCTCAGTTCCCTGTTCGTCCACCTCTACGTATGCCTTATGAAAAAAGAGCGAGATTTCGAGTGGAGGAATATTCGGGGAAGAGTAAACCATCTCGGTCAAACCACCGCGAAAAGGGAGAACCAATCCTTGCTTTTTAAAAAACTCCGAAGCCTCAAAATCGAAGCTTATTTTAAACTTGGGGAGACGAAAATCCCCCATTTTCACTCTTTGACGTGGCGTGTGGTGCTCTATGAACCCAGAAATCGAGCCGAATTTCTCGACGAGCGCCTGCAAGCCATCCCTGGCATTGGGAAGAAAGAAGTACATGGAGAATGCCTGCGTGTCCTGACCCCTTTTGTACGGTAGCTTCAGAACCTTCAAATCGTCAAAGGCGAGGGCGAACTGGTCCTTGGAGCTGGTCATGAAGGGGACGCGGACAGAACTTCCGTTCAAGAGGAAAAAGTCGCCGACTTTGGTTAGAGACGGGTCGAATTTTGAATGCCAGGCTCCTTTGAAGTAGAGTGCATTTGCAATGATGAGCGCAGTTATACTAGTGACTGAGTTGGGTGGGAGCAGATTTTTATCAGACCATTTGTTTTCTCCTCGGCCCAAGCATTCACTTCTTCTCTTACCACATCAAACTGAAAAAAGGAAAATGAAATTAATTAAAGAGTTGGTACATAAATTAGAGGTGACAATTGCTGGCACGATTTGTCATAGGAAGGGAAAAAGGGGACACACGATTCAAACTAAACACAAAATATATGAGGAAATCAACTGTACTATCGTTAATCGAAAATCCTAAATCCAATTGGTACGAAGTTACGAAACCTAACCTGATTCCGAAAATCGACGTGACCTAGAGCGCTCCGATAAGTAGTCTCGACGATTTCTTTGAAAGCGGGCTTCAGGACAAGGCTGCGTTCGACCCAAACCCGGTTGGCGAAGGACATGTAAGGGCCGCCTAGCGGCCCGCCGTCGGCTAGCAGCCAGGTGGCGATCTGCGACGATAGGGAATTAAGCTCCTCGATCGAATCGAACATGAGGTAGCGCAGGAGCTGTTCGCGAGCAGGGATGCCCGACCCGGCCGCGACCATGGCCAGCACGACGTGAATTGAGAGGGGCGAGAATACAAAGTTGCTGTCCTTGACGTGGGTGTTGTCGTCCTTGACGTGGGTCGAGATGAGGTGCTTCGCGAGCCACGAGGAGAAGTCGGTTTGAGCGGCGATTGACTGCAGGAAGGCCATTGTTAGTTTCTCAAAATAATTGGCGGAGATGTAAGTTTTTATTCCAATCAAAATCAACCAACTAAACGAGTCATATAAATAGAACTTCGCTGCGCTTCTTTCTTCTCTGCGGTGACCACTGAATAAAGCCCAATTAAGATTATACGGTTTGTTATGAAGGCAACAATATAGTGGAGCCAACCTTCTATATACAAGAAATAAATCTACTATATTAATAAAATTATATTAATGTTATTTAAGTAATCAGAGAATATAATAAATTTATTTGTTGTATATAGAAGGTTGACTCCACTATGGAGTTAACTGTTGACTTCATAACAAAACTTAAAATTCTATACATTGCTTATTGGGTTGTTTTAATAGTGTGTACGACTCTCGCAAAAAAGAAAAAAATAGTGTTTACGACTTTACGCCTCCATGTGCAGGTTATGGTTTTCGGACTTACTCTATATATTTATATATATATATATATATATATATATATATAATAAGTTTATATATTCCTATAAATTAGGATTTTGTTTCAATATTAAATAGAAACATAATGAATTGAAATTTCAAACGACATTATCATGATAAATAACTTGTCTGGCAAGAAAAAGACTTGGAAATAAATATGATGTAAGACAAATAAATATTATCCTACCAAAACTATAATGCAATTATTAATAATAAAGAAAATAAGTAATTAAGATCTGAACATTTTATGTAAAATATCAAACTACCTTCAACTTTTTTTTATCATTATTTTTTCCACAATGAATTTGGAAGAATTGTATACACGCCCCCAACGGGACGTGATTTATAGGGCCCACCATATCAAACTACCTCTAACTTTTTTTTTATCATTATTTTTTCCAATTTTTTCAGTTTTCTTTCCAATTTCTCTTAATTTCATTGTTCCCACTAAATAAAATGCTTCTTTAATTCTTGTTTCGAACATTTCATGGTAATTTCTAAGCAATACTCAGATATATAAAATGATTGGATGTAGATTTAAAAAAAAAAAAATCGAAAGCAGTTAATATATTTTTTATATTACATATTATTGTAAGGTTTATGTGTAAAAAATTTCACTTAATATTATTTTTCTATTGAAATTTTAATTGTACGTATAATATATTTATTATGATATATAATAAATATGTTATTGTAAAAAATTATGAGTAATGTTTTTAGTAAATATGAATCAAATTGATATGTAAATTAAAATAAGTTGGAAATATGTGGGGCCCACTAGAAGAAAGTTACTGAGGTTTATGATTATTGGAAGTTTGTGACATGGTGAGTAAAAATGAGGTTCAGATGACGTTGAGTATTGGAAATGTAAAAAAGTAGGTTTATTAAACCTTGTGAATAAAGATGTTCTAAAAGGAGAAACCAAGAGCTGCATTTTCAAACTGAAGAAACAAACACTTCCACAGAATAAAACAGATGAAGCATCTTATAATATCCATATTCATCCCATGGGGAAAAAAGAGTTTAAAATTGCAGCCCAACATGATAGAATCAGAAATAACAAACATGTTCAAATAAGTATCCGACAGTGTTTACATATTGACCATTCAGACTGGTCATTCTTGAAGCAATGCACGGGCCTTTCTCACCCAAACATCGTAAATCTCATCCAAGAACAGAACAAAATGCACCTGAAATGCAAAATTTGATGGTAATGATTACTGTCGCTAGCAAATTTGTGAAAAAGAGATCAAAAAGTAGCATTCTTTCACGAACATATAATTCTTAAATTCAATACTCACAAAACCTGGCATTTACAGGTGAAAATATCTAGCAGGAAAGATAAAGCAAACGTTACTTCCATTCCCAAATCCAAAACACAGCACAAAGATTCCGGAAAATTTAGATTCAAATACAACTGATAAAAGTNAAAAATACCTCTTTGAAGTCCCCTGCAAATTCCTTGACTGTAGATAAGGCCACAGTTGCAGCTTCATCATAAGGATAACTGCAACCATAAAACATGAAACAATGATAATTCAATTTACGATAGGAAATGAACATAATTAAAACATCAAAAGCAAGTAAATTAGCATTTGTATTCCTAACTCCAGTACCATCTTTCTTTCCGACCAAGCATGCCATCCTAGGAGTTACTATGTATATATTAAAATTCGGTTGTGCTAAATAGTTCATTGAAACGTTGCCCAGTAGTACAAGAGATATGAATTTCTCAGTAGCAATATGACAAAAGAAAAACTGACGTAGTAGTAAAGGATCTCCATCTCCTATATGTTAAATTACAGAAGGAAGCTTCTCGTCGGTATAAAGAATACAACCGAATGGACATTGTTGTGGTTGATTATTAAATAAGGAAATTGTGAATATTAGACATAAAATTCATTTGAGTTTATAATTATACAGGCTGACTTCTATTAATTTGAACAGGTAAATATAAATTTCTGCAAGAAATAACAACCATAAACTTCAGTAAATGATAATCAACTGACATACCCATACACCCCACATGAGATAGTAGTAAATGCAATGTACTGAATGTTGTGTTCTTTTGCCACGCGTAAACTGTTTCTGCATCATGTCCAATCAAGCAAGATGAGTGTCCACTAATAACTAAACTTAAAGAAGTAAAAGAAAACACGGGCCCACAGAAAGTTCGACTGGGTATACCTGTAAGCATTTCTCAAAGAGGCTTCAGGGTTCCCATCCACATTGTATATCGGGCCAACTGTATGAATCACATAAGAAGCTGGCAACTTGAAGCCTCTACAAATTTCAAAATACCAGCTTAGCTCATATTATTATTAAAAATAACGAACACAATTGTATAAGAATGTAAACTTTATCTCATACGGGGTAATCCTAGCTTCTCCTGTTGGACATCGAACTCCAGGCTTTACTTCTGGGACCTTATAACATGCTGCCCGTAGTTCAGGACCCGCAGCTCGATGTATGGCTAGAAATTGCCCCAAGGAAATATATTTGGAGATGAGATTATATTAAAATGCATTAAGAACAATTTGAAAATGAACAAAATGTAAGGGGAAAATAAAATCACCTCCATCAGCACCACCACCTCCAAGCATCACTTCATTGGCTGGATTAACCTGCAACGCATCGTAAACCACAAACACTTGTCATCATAAGGTATCGTGGAAGTTCTCATCGTAGACTGATTTTGCTACTAAATCAAGAAAGATTTGTTTTGAATAGTGTGGTTCGTCCTTTGCTTTGAATGTATTTGTAATCTAAATATTTTCCCACTTCTCTTGATTTCTCCTAGTTACTGAAAGCGTTGCTAAAAACATTAACTTGCAACCATTTTCCCCCAACAGCAAAAGCCTACTTTTTTCATCAGCAATGTGATGCCGATATTAAACCTAAGTCCCAAATTTCCAACCAGAAGAAATTGATCACCCGTATTTTCATTCAATTCCCTCTTTCGCACAGCAAAAATTTACACTTCAACACACAAAAACAAATTAGTTAAAGAGAAAGAGAGAGATATTTACAATAGCGTCGGAGGAACCGTCGACGGACCACCGAGTGATGTCGCCTTTCTGAATCTTGAGAACGCTCGACGGAGACATCCGCAGCTCCACCGTACCTTGGCCGTCCCCTCCGCCGCTCGACATCGTAGAAAATCTGGCGGCAATCGTCGTCCCACCACCACCGCAACACCTCGGGCTCGAGATGACGGTAAAGGGCGTCGGCAGCGGTTGATTGACAGAAAAGGGCTTCGATAAATCTCGCGGTCGGCGTAAATTGCGGAAGGTTTTAGGGGAAGGTCGAGCTCCGGTGAAAATGTGTGAGATCCTTGTGTAGAGTGGAGTAGTTACTGGGTTCATCAGTTCATTGATTTTGGAATTGGAATTTGGAATGGATCATTACTAACCATGGTTACAAATAGTGGGGGAAAAAGTAATTTACATAAATTTACTGTTTTTTTATTTTATTTTAAAAAGTGATGTAATTTGTGAAAATAATAGTATAATTATTCAGATATTTTTGTGTCAAAATATAGCTTCGTGATAGAAGGATAAATAATTTTTTTCAACCTGTACTATACGTGTTTTTGGAATTTTCAAGCTAAAATATTTTTTTTTTTAAAATACAACCTGAATTACATATATACAATTATTTGCACACTCGATTAAATTTTGACCGTCTGATCATCAACAAAAAATGACACGTGTATAGTCAAGATGTGGTCGAGCGTGCAAATAGTGTTTGTATATGTAGTTTAGGTTGCATTTTACAACAAAAAAATAATTTAGGTTGAAAATCTCAAAACACTATAATACAGGTTGAAAAAACTTATTTACCCGTCATAGAATCATGATTTTCTAGAATCCCAAAACTTAAAATATTACATTTTCTAAATAACCTCATCCAATTTTTTTTTTTAAAAAAAAAAACCAACTGTGTGTAAAGTATTTGGAAATTGAAAAAGTTATGCACATTTTGCAACTTTAATTAAACAATTCTGATTATATTCTCTCGTAGGCAAAGCAAGCACTCCATTCATAATATCCTTATATGCTATCAGATTGATGTAACAAGGTATTTAATTTAAAAATCACAAAAATTTTATATGTGACAGTTATTTATATTTTAATATGTTGATTATGGGCAGGATCGTCTTTGTGACAATTTAGATGGTCTAATGGCATAATTATTGAAATAATTATGCCTGTTGCTTATATTTATAAATATAGTGAATTTTATTTTTCTTCAAGGAAATGTAAATTTAGGATTTCCTATGGGTGCATATTGAAAATGTATAATGAAAAAGAAATAATTTGATGTATATAACACAAAATGATAGTTAAATATGTTTTTCAATAATAAATTTTGTAACATATTGATGTTGTCAGATTATTGATCCACTAACAACTTATACTACGAAGTGGACAAAAAATATATTTTGTTTCATAAAAGGTAAAAATTGTGAAATGACATAGTATTTTTGCGTTGTTGTTTTAATATGATATTTTAATTTAAAAACATGAATATGAATATCTATTAAAAAATAAGTATGCACTGTTAGTCTGTCCTCTTGAGTCTTGACCCTACAAATACAATTATTATTTGTTGCGAGCTTTCATTGTGCAATTAAAAAATTTAGTTGTGCCTTTATTGAATTGGTTCAGATTTTTTGTTCATCAGTGTACATAAAGTGCACTAATGCTAAGGAGCCAACAGCTAATGGGATAACTCCATGTAGGCCAGTGTAGGACTATTTCAGTTAGTCCGGTCCAGTTAGTAAGCGAACCGGCCGGTTCCTCCAGCAGTTCGAGTTATTTTTGGCTCGTATGAACAGTTCGAGATATTTTCCAGATTTTTAATATTTTTTCGAGCCAAAATCTACGCAGATTAAGTTATAGCAATAAGTTTCGGACTTAGTACAATTTTAATATGAACCCTTAGAGCGTTCTAATTAATCCGGATGAGTTAGAAATTAAAAACAGAGCATCTTAGCATTTTATTGAGTATTCTGAGCATAGTACTTAGTATATTAATTGCTTATATTTTTATACAGTTTGACGAAACATTTTTCAAGTTCAGCACTGCCATTTTCATTTTCGAAAGTACAGGTGGGAGCCTAAACTGGATATGACATTGAGTATAATATCTGATATCATGTCCGAGATATGTATATATATTAAGTTTATTCGCTTAGGGTTGTGGCCGCTAGTTGCATGAGTTTTTCCCCTAAGTTCTGGTGGTGACCGCTAGTTACCTTAATATTCCACTAGAGTGTGTACATGGTTACCGGCCGAGTTTTCAGATTGCCGGGAGATTGAGTTACAGTACAGTTTCAGTTTCCGTTTATATATACTGACAATCATGATATTGTTATAATCGTTTATATATACTGACAATCATGATATTGTTATTATTATTGCTGTTTACTTTAGTATGAGTTTCTGCGGAGCATTTTGCACTTTCGTGCTCACACCCCACTATTATGTTTTTTATTTCAGATGTTCGGGCCGGGCCACAGGCGTGAGTTGAGATGCTGTGATGGTGGTCGTGGAGAAGGAAAGAGTTTGCCTTTCGATGGGAATATCGCCTTCGCTGCAGTATTCCTTTCCTTGTCCTTTCTCTAGTACCCTTCCTTTAATAGCACCCCCTCTTGAAATGAGCAAGGTGTAAGGCAATGAAGCAGTCGGTCGCTTTATTCGGCTCTGCTGGCCGTTTTGTGGACTTTTGTATATATTTTGCCACGCTTTACATTTCCGCTGACGTTATTTTTAGAATCAAACTTGCATGCTAGTTTTCAGATTTTATCGAATCTCTAGACAGGTCTGGTTGACTTACATGCTAGTTTGATTATATTATACATATCTGTTTTTTTTTTATGTCTAAACCAATATTTAGACCAAGTTAAAGAAAAACAGATTTTCAGAATATATAAGTTTAGTAGCATCCCGAGTTAAGTTAAATGATTTCGAAAAATTTATATGTATTTTCAAAATAAGTTGCAAAAATTTTACTCTGATACTAGTAAGTTAGCGGGGTGTTACAAATGTGGTAATAAAAGCAGCACAAAACACATCAAAATTAATGCCACGTAAAATTGATATTCAACAACATTAATTAACCATCCCCAACCTCAGTATTCTTCATATTTGTACCGAGTTGAGGAAAATATATTACAAAGTACAAACTCATACACAGCACCATCTTAACATCTCTCAAATTAAAAAAAAAAATACAAAAAACTAAAAAAGAAAGTAATTCCTATAACTAAACACATTCATAATAACACACATTAATCATAAGGCCTAAGCGGGCGCTAACCTGCCACCACTGCTCAAGAACCACCACACGCTCCATCCATTTTTTTCCGGCAACAATTTTCCGGCACCTCACCCTTTTACGCCGTAGGCGAATTTCAATTTTTTCATAATTAGGTCAATAAAAAAAGTATCAACCTTCATCAACCACACTTTTTTTTTTTTTGCTTATATATCATAAATTAGGCAAAAACTAAAATTGGCCCCCTTGGAACGTTTGTCCGAACTGCCACCCAGCTGGCGCCACGTCGTAGCTCGTGAGTATCCGCCCGTCGCCAGTCGTGATTTGAAACGATAGCGCCTGCCCGTTGAGGTTCGAGTTGCTCTGCCAATTTTGTCCCCAATTCCTCGACATTGCTTGCCAGCCTGTCTTCGACCCTTTAACCGAAACCGACTGCACGTCCCCTGAGCCGCCTACATTAGTCACGAGCACCAAGTTGAAAAACGAGTGCCCGTTGATCGTGAACCTCACCCCACCCTTCTTTCTGCAGGGCACCCTGTTTCCAAACCCATTAAAAAACTCGTAAATAATGGTAAAAAATAATCGTAATTTAGAAATTAAAATAGTTCCAATAATTTTTCAATCGGTACATTACACCATCAATTAGTGCATATTACGGATTTTGACAGTGAAAATTCTATTTCGAGACGGAAGTAAAACGACTGAAAGCCCGTATACAGATTATTAATGTATTTCTCAGGCACATTTAGTGTAATTCTTTACGTACCTTCGGAAAGAAACCGGGACAATGCCAGCTCGGTACTGGGCGATCTGCAGGAAAGCCGGCTGGGCCAAGTCGAAGTGCTGACGTGGCGGGTTGCACCACCCGCCGTCGTCGCTGGGTAGGGCCGGGTTTGGCGGGCAGAAGTTGGTGGCGGTGACGGTGATGATACCCGAGAGACACCACTTGGGATCGCCGGCGCACGTCAGCTCGTAGCACGCGCCGCAACTGAGACCGTTGTTAAACAGGGCTGTACTCAGGGCTGCGGTATTTGTACCATATCCCTGGCTGTACAAATTGCCATAGCCACATGCGCCACCTGCAATTAGTAGTAGTAGTTCATGAGGGAATTTCTTGGATCAACTTTTTGTGTTGACCCAAATGAAATTTGATATAGTTGGTATAGTTAAATATATGTATCAATATTGTTTTCCCCCTTTGTGTAATAGCTTTGGTTTGTGGGCCCGTGATGAATTGAGGTTTAAGCCAAAAATAAAAAATGAAGCGGACCCCACTCAATTTGAGTATATGTACACACCTTTATGTACATTTATTATGTACTTGTAGCATTTTTCATTTATGAATGTCTAGTGTTCAGGTCGGATTAGCTGAGTGAAATGTGTCATTGAGTGATATAGAAAGATAAAATACGAAAAATAATTTTTAACGTATGACCGTACAATACGTGTTGATACACGTAAAAAAGAAAGTTTTATTAAAATAAAATTGCGTACCCATTGTGCCCGATGCATCCCCGCCGCCATAGAAAGTGGCGTGAGCGGTACTCCATCCTCCATAATCGCCATAAGTACCGTGAACGAAAATGGAGAGAATTACTAGAGAAATTAGAGAAAACTCCATTGAGAGTTGAGAAAAGATAGCTAACTAAAAATGTGAAATGCTAATGTGTAGTTGAGAGAGATGGAGATGAAGGCTTGAGCTTAGTACAAAATGTGGAGCACGAGAGCTCTATTTATATAGAAGAATCACCTTGGGACCAACAAGAGAAAGATAAATGAAAAAAATAAAAGATAATGAAATGAAAATAAAATATAAATTAAAGTATAGGATTGTGGAAAGTGACAAATGAGCATGCAGCAATCAGAGCTGAGAGCCATAAGAAGTGAATCAAAAATAAATTTAGGTTTTTACAAAGACCAAAAATGCACATGCTTTTGTTTCAACTTGAACTGTACCAACTGCTAATCTCATTGGCCCTACAAGCACATGCATGTCTTGCAGCTGCTTTTTTTTTTTTATTATTATTTTTTTTTTTAATTATCAAAATATATAATTATATATTGGATGTATGGATATGGATATAATAACAATTAATAAGTTACAGAATTTCTGATTTTGGTATTAGTTGCGAGAAACCTGTTTCGAGATTGGAGATTTGGAGCCTATGCAAAGTATATACCATATTTATTTCTTTGAAATAAATATTTTAGAATATATACCATGCAATAGTGTGTTGTGCGTGTAAGCGTGTGGCAAAGAAGCGGAGTAACAAATCAAATATTAAATAAGTATACCTAAATAATGTACAAAGGCCTGGAATACTTTTTTAGCATTTTTATACTCCTAGTGACTGAAAATAATAAGCTATGGACTTTAAGAAATTGAGATGCAAATGTCAATTAATTAGTCCCAATAAAATTTATTCACTGCATTTGAAGCTGAATATTATTTTTTCAATATTGTCAAAAAGAGTTATAGTATATATAATCTGCTCAAGTTTTATTTTTATTTTTAATTATCATTATCATATTCTTGCTGGTTCCTCTAGCAAGCTTGTACATGAACTTATAATTTGAAAATATGAAGAAATCATAAAAAAATTTGTACACAAATTATAAACTTTGGTAATCGGTACTAGTACGAATTCCGTGCGATGCACGGGTAAGAGATATTCATTAATATTTA
The DNA here is from genome assembly GCA_008636005.1 of Striga asiatica. NCBI lineage: Eukaryota > Viridiplantae > Streptophyta > Magnoliopsida > Lamiales > Orobanchaceae > Striga > Striga asiatica. The sequence goes on along the minus strand of BKCP01009404.1, from coordinate 540,850 downwards.
TAAATTAAAAATGTTCATTATTTAATATTCATAAATTAAATATATAGAATCAATATGTAATGTAATTTACCTCTATTAATTTATTGACAATGTTAAATGAAATTTAAATTGTACAGAATTACATAAAATATGTCCATTTAAGATTAGTACACAACTCGTATGGTGCATGTAACTGATAATAAATTACATTATATTCATTTCAAATTAAGTGTCATTTTAAAATTTATATTCAATAATTAGATTTGATTACAATGTGAGTCCATAAAATAATTATTTTCGTAAAAAATTTCATATCGTTAAAAATTTATGTCAATAATAAGTATAATTGTAAAACTTATATTGTTTCATTAGTCAAAATAAATTTATTTTTTATGAACTATCCAAATAAAAAAATTTAAGTAGTTGAGTAATTTATTAAACTATAAATGATCGACTATTTCATTTACGCCCTAGTTAATATTGATCGTAAGTTATGAATAATTATTATTTGACTTTTAAATATGGAACCTGAATTTGGACTATACAATAAATTTTCTTATATATACAATAGATTTGGATTATACAATAAACTATATATATATATATATATATATATATATATATATATATCACAATATTCTAGACTTGACGTCAGTTACCTTAACATTCAAATTTATCAATTAATTCTCTAGAACTAAATTACAAACTTTAAATTTTATTAACTATTATTTGTTCAAAAATCTTTCTGATTTTCAAGAGAATACATACCAATTTGTCTAATTATTATTAATATCTTATGGAAAGCTATTATGGAAATATGTTAAAATTTTAGAATTATATCACCTTGATTTTATAACAAATCAATATAAAATTCGACTTTCATACTCATACAAAATTTTATTCATACAACTTATTTTATTTTCAAATACAATTTTATCCATACCAAATAAAAATTCATACTATTTAAAGTCAGACATTTCATACTAAAATAAAACCGCCCACTTTATACCATAAATTTGGATATTTATTAATAACAACACATTTCTTACCAAAAATAAAAATGTTCATTAGATACCTTAAATAAAATCGCTCACTTTGTACAAAAATATAATTTACTAATTTTGTCAATTTTATACATAAATTGATTAATTAATTTCAAGAGGCGTGAATTTTGAAATTTTAAAAAAAGATTATTAATTTTAGTAGTTTTAAATACAAACCTTTATATATATATATATAGATACAAATATAGATATGTGTTGACTTATGATGATATGCATTGACATGATAAAATACTATGTTTATCTGCTAAAATGAAAAATATTAAATCAAGTTTTATAAAATTGTTACCATAAAAAGTGGATTTGTGATTATCTATTTTATTTTAACATTTTAATTTTTAACATCAATTGGAAATGTGATTTTTTAAATTATTTTGTTTCGTTATGAAATAGATTTAGTTTTCCACATCATAAGCAGTTTTCCAAATGATAAATATGAATACAATATTTTGTTTTATTATGAAATAAATTTAGTTTTTCAAATAATAAGCAATTTTCCAAATGATAAATATGAATAGCACACCATGTAAATCAGATGTTGGCCAAAAAAATCGCTATAACATAAAAAAGGATCGTGTATCAAAATTTTACCAAAAGCAATTATAAATTCAATCTATTACTCGAATTGTAAATTTTAATTCTTACTACTTTCGGAGTATTATATATATATAGATGCAATTAATTAACAACTTTCAGAGTAATACTTGGCTCAACATTGATCAATTAGTTTGTTTAGTTAAGCTCTAATTACACGCTAACCAAGCAAGGGATGAATTAATTGATCAGTCAAAGGTGGGCTAGAAAGTCAATTTAGGACAAATTGGTGGCAGTGAAAAAAATTGTGGAAAATGATGGGATCATCTGAGATTTTTGAGCCATAATTTATGGTGTGATCTCCCACGTGTCAACTTGTTCCACCAATTAAATGCATTTTATTGAGATTGCCAATTTTAGGTTCTACTATTTTATAGTTTCACAATTGGTACCTGGCTGGATTGAATAAGCCTTGAAATTTATTTCTTTCTTTTTAATCATTCAGAGAGAATTATAAATAGAAAGACCATTTTAAAAATGATGATAAATTTAAAGAGATGTTGTATGATTATAGTTGCAAATGGGATATCATAATTAAAAAAATTATTAATTAGTAACTGCTTGTTGAAAATATATGAGCGAATAAAGTGATATATCCACATAAGTTTAAAATCTTACTAGGCTATGTAAAATTATGTCGAATTAATATGTAACCTAAGAAAATCAAATAAACACATAAAATACGATGATACTTATAACAATTGAAAATTATTTTACCCAAATTGCCAAATTCATGTAATAAAACCAAATTCATGGGTAATAGCAAACATAACTCTACAAAAATTTGAGCTACCTAATGTGAACATTTGAAAATCATATAAGGTACTATCACTATTTAATGTTGTGATGGCGATTTAAGAGCATTTTGTCGGTAATCTCTCATATGAATAATTAGTTAAGTTTGTCCAAATCGACAATTAAGTAAGAATGTGGTTTTCAATGATGAATTTGCGAATTAATTCTCACTAATTATTCGGAGAATTCAACCCATTGTAGAGCTATTAAACCAAGCGAGTCGTTTATAAGCTCGGTCCGACGAGCTCTTTTGATAAACGAGTCAAAATCGAGTTCGTTAAAAAACTCGTTTAGTTAACAAACAAGGCTTATTAATTTTTTATATAATTTTTCATAATTCAACCTCTTACAGCTTGAATTTGGCTTATTAATCATGATTAACCAGCCGAACTCGTTATTCATTTTCAACCGACAAGTCTATATTTTAAAATTACATTAATTCGTAATTTCTTGTGTCTCAACGCCTCAATTGTCAACACGTGGTGAGCTCATACATCCAATATCCATAAAATAAATTATCATTTCCAATACAAAATGCATTAAGGTTACTATCTCTTTGTCATCGTCCAAATGATCAAGCAAATTAATAGTTATTGTAATCTTAATTAATTAAATTTGATTATAATTAGACGTTGTCACATAGCCACATAGGGTACAAGTTATCATAAAAATTGGGTTGAAAAAAAGATTTTGTTAAGGGGACCTACCACGTTAGGAGCACATGCAATACTCCACAAAATATGGCCTTTTCTATGTATCATTATCATAATTTGTCTGACATTCAGTACCCCATAACGTTATATATAAATTCATTAAATTGAGAAATTGATTGACTTTTATAGAGGCAATTGACATGAATCAGGCAAAGAAAATCAAACATATGTGCTGCTAGTATTATTATTTGTGATATATTTATATTAAAGTTCTCTTTTTAATGTTTCAATAGTACTTTTAAAACCGGTAAACTGATTTAATTGATGTAAAGGTCGTGCCTATAGGATGTAGGCTTAAAAGGGATGTCGAACTTTAGTTATAAACACCTACAAAATTTAGGTCTTCGGTTTAGATTCTGCATATATATTGCCACCCTTTGTTATCTTGATTTCTGACTAATTATTTAATTTTATCGTCTATTTCAGAAGATTATATCTAAGTTTATTCGAAATTAGAATTCAGAAAGCTATCCTAAACAACCATATTGGTTTGTTTAACTTCGGAAAATCAATAAACTATAAGCTCACAATTTATACAAGTCAGACGTAACACACATAAACTCAAATTATATATGAAACAACAGCCGACACAATTTCTTATATATGGATCTAATTTATTTTATTTATATTTTTGTTTGTAAGTCCATTATTTTATTTTTTATTTATTTATTTATTTATTTTTTTGTCATGATTTCATTCATAGCATGCTCTAAATCTCGTCTCGCAGCCACAGTATCAGAGGAAAATTGTATCACTTGAACAAAAGTCGCGTGCATTTAATATTTTCTCATTTTCTATAGGCGAAAACTAATTTTTGAATTTTATATTCTTCTCTTTGTGATAATAAGTCAAGGACTCCAACAATCGGTGCATAAGTCAAGGTCACAAAAGTCTAATGTTTAATTATTTTAGACATTTTTGTGGTTCAGAAAAAAAAAAAAAAAATGCTTATTTCTATACTCAAACAATGTTTTACAACATAGATTAACTGTAAAAATGAATTCTTATTAATCAATCAAAGTTGCAACTCCATCAATACTTTAAAATTTTCTAGTTTCTGAAGCCACAAGTATGTCAATAAATGTGTACTTACAAATCTATAGGACTTTTTTCACAACTTCTAGGAGTAAAAGTTCATCATAATAGTCTATATTAATGGGTTATCTTTTATACATAGTTTGAAAATCGATTTCGAAATAATTTTTATAGAGCTAAAATAATAAATTAGGTAATATATATGTATTTAAAACGTATTAGGTCATCATATTTTAGTCAGGGACCCGCAAATAGGAAAACACTGTCAACATCTACAGAAATTTCAGTAGATGATTCCCTAATTGCCTCAATATTCATCCATGAATTGAAGTATTGATATTAAGTCGGATCATTTGTATGGTTTCATAGCAAAACTGTATACCACCGCATGTACCACTAACGAATCTCTTCACCTATGCTTCAAACTTATTCAAAAGACTATCTACACATGTTGTTGATGAGATGAGTATGGTAAATATATGTAGTGATCCAAAATTTCTTGAATAGACAAATCATTGAGTACCTAAAATAGCATCCACAAAAGGCATGTGGATTTTATCCAAATGTTGTTGTTTAGGGACCAAAAGGTTTTATGATATTGAGGGTGGTTCATTTTGTCCAATATTCCCCACTTGTTATCAAGACAAAGGGTGGTTGCATTTTATTACATGGACCCCTAACTAACTTGCACAAGAGGTCCCAAAACATGAAACCCTTTGCTTTGATATAATATATGGTCACTTTTACTAGCCAACCTAAAAGGGGCCCTCTTGATTTTGCAACTCAAATTCACACTTTTCCTACGTTTGCCATGTGCAATAGTAGGCCTCAATTGTCCTCTTTGTGAGGTTACAAGGGAAGTTAATATGGAGGACCAAGCAAAAGATTTCGAATTTTTTTTATTTTTATTATAATTGTACGTGGAATAATAAATGTTGAACTCAGATCGATCATATCCAATTCATACAACATAGTGTTTAATGATCGATATATATATATATAATTATTTTTTTATTATATTTTTATGAAGGTGTGTAACAAACATCTGAAGATGCTTATACAATTGTACGCATTTTTTTTCCAACATAATATAAGAAGAATAACAAATTTTGAACTCAGATCGATCATATGCTCCAGATAAATTACACAACATAGTGTTTAATGATCTATATATATACGGTTATAATGCTAGTGATTTGATAAGTTCAGATTATTAGGATGGGCTGGATTATTCATGACTTGTAAACAAAAACGTTTTTGAAACATGATTCTTGCCTAATAGCTGATAATGTTTCATCTGTTCAACTACATGGCATATTGGCATTATCAATGGTGATCATATCCAATTAGGAGTGGATATCATAAATGAACGAACATGTCATGTTTTGGATGTTAGATCAAATGCTCTTTAACTCTTATATTCTTTTTTCTTCAAGTGATCATATACAAAGTCGTATCTTAGTTACGTACGTAAGTTGCAATGTTCTAAACAATTAATCAAGACAAATTAATGTGCCAGAGTCTTATTACAACAGACAGACAAGACAGCAAAAGCTACAGAGTCCCGCCTCAATGAACAAAAGCTTCACTCATTAAGTGAAGCAAACTAGAGAAAAAAAAAATAAAAAAATAATAAAACATCAGACTTGAAAGCTGAGAATGCAACACTGGAGGAAAACTCTAAAAAAAAAAATGAAACAGAAATAATTAGAAAACCAGCTCCCGACACAAAGAACAACAATACCAACGAATATTATGCGAAACTAGTCGAGGAGAACCTAATAATATCCATTGTTAAGCTGGAAAAGAACGGGTCGAAACGAAAAAAATAAATAAATAAAAAATGAATCCGCATGTCAAAAAAGGGTCGTCAGTCTATGAACAAGTAAACAAATGATGAAACGAGCATTTTTTTTTCAGGAAAAAAAAAAACCAGAGGGGTTCAGAATGTGGTGCTGCTTTCGCTGGCAGAGATAGCCGGGCCTTCAGATTTCACGAGGTGTGGGCCCCGGTTGCTGATATCAAGGCCCTGAAAGCGTCCAAGTGGATCCTGGTTTGACGGGCCGGGAATGCCCTGAACGTTAGGGGGTGAAAGCATTGGGTGGTGGCTGGAGATGCCAGCTGGGAGTGTCTGAAAGTGTTGTTGCATTGACAAATTACGAGTATCGTTCGGACACGGCTGCGGAAAGAAAGTTGATTGGCTGTAAGAAAGTTGATGCATAGGTAAACTGAAGGTCTCAGATGATGATGATATTTCTCCTGTCGCGATCTTCAGTCTCTCGACTTCTTGCTTCAGTGCTTCATTAAGGGCTGCATA
>BKCP01009404.1:517902-534135 GCA_008636005.1 Striga asiatica | reverse complement strand
GTAAGTAGATTCCTTGTACAACAGCTTGCATGAGAATTATTTGTTCTTGTTTGCAAATACGAACTAACATCTCAAACCAGTACTCAAAACCTTCAGTTTCAAAATAATGGAGCCAAAGCGAAAAATCTATAGCATGTTCACATAGTTGGAGAGGAATCTAATGAAATACCTGGAACAAAGTGAGTTGAGCTGAGAGAGTTGTTGCCTCAGTTTGAAGGGTCTGAACTTTTCTCTCCAGCTCAGATATATAACGTGCCTTTCTCTCTTTCGATCGAGCTGCAGATTGCCGGTTGGCCAAAATCCTTGCGTGATATTACATACTTGTTAGTTGATTGGAGTATAAATTCAAAGGGTGTTGGGAGATATAACTAACAGATTTGGCCATATAGAAAACAGTATATCTAAAATTCGAATATACTAATTCTAGCAGAGTTGAAGAAAACAATTTTAAGTTAAATCAAATGAGTTATTATTACCTCCATTTACCTAAGATAGGCTTGGAGGGGATATAACACAAAATTTAAATGAAAAACACGATAAACGTAACTGGGAATGTGATATCTTTTGTTATTCTTCCTCTCTTGCCCTTGCATTAACTTTTAGCAATCCAACTAATGAAACAAAGAGATACAAGTAATGAATTGGTGGTACTTTGATCTATCAGTGTGTAGTTAATACTATCCAAAAGGAAAGAAGCCTATAATCTGTGAAGGACAAAAAGGCAAATAAACATATCTTAGCGGACGTAGCTAGTACTATATGTGACTGTGATTTCAAAAAATAGAAGGCAGATCAAATAAAAGTTACTGCCACTAAATGTTTTTTTTTTTTTTTTTTTTTCCATATTACAGATAAGTTATGAAAAGGTTCTTGCATTGTAAGTTAAGTGTGTTGTTTTTACAACTTAGTTTTTCTACTCTCCAAAATTTAGAGGATTTTCAGTAATTTGAAACGAGAGCATCCTAAAACCAAACAATAATCGAATACTTAGAACAAATTTCCAAATAATCATTCAAGAGCAAAGATTCTTTCTCCTGATAATTAGAAAGAGACCTCCAATAAACTATGCCGTCTTTGTTATCACTAAATCTCATACGCAATTCAAATAACTAACACCACCCATTCCAGCCGCAATAACAACACAAACTCATACCTAACTGTCATGTCCCAAAATTATGTGTTTACATAAAAAAATTCAATGAATATTCCCCACCATTGAGCAATGTTGAAGGGGAATTAACATATACCAAAATGCTCTGTACTGAGACAACGCATACCCAGTAAGATCTAACCAGAAAAGAAGAAAATTCTATCACTATCTATTATCTAATAGAAACTGATAACAAACATACAGTTATCCACTTTGATGAAAAACTACATAATGCTAATGCTTTAAAAGCTTCTTTATTTATTTAACTATTTGTTATGTGACTGAACTATAGATCAATCGAGCTCCAACTTTATGCAAGTCTATCACACTGACATAAAGCAATCAATTTGAGGCCCCATCCTTCAATTTCTTAATTCTTCTTTATAACTCAGTAAGAAAACACATATCCAAATAAAGATTAGACTTAAAGCCTAAATCAGTCAACCTCAAGGATTCACAAAGATCCATGTCAAGTCCACTATAAATTTAAATCAATAACTCAACACAACTAAAATCCACACGAAATTTACATCAAACTATGTATAACCAACAACTAACACTTGAATAAGCCAACAAAAAAGTATGATAACAAACTGTGTTAAAAAGAAAATACCTCTTGGCGCGCTTGGGATCGATAGTCCACAGCTCAGCCAGCTTATCCGGCGCCATAGCCTTCTTAGCTTCGATACTACTCTCATTGAACAGCAAGCCCGAGCTATCCACCGAGTTGCTATGCCTATGCCTAGGCCTGGACACACTTCCTCCGCCGCAGCCACCACCCTTCTCCCCCTCCTCCGCCGCCCCGCCGCCAGCATTATCGAAAACAGAGTCTCCGATTCCAGATCCGGAGGCTCCGCCGCCGCCAGCGAGCTTCTCCATATCCATGTAGGTCGAGAACAGATCGTCCTCGGATCCCATCTCCTCGAAACTCCCCGCCGGCGCGTCGAACGGGTCCGACGCCAGATCCAAATCCTCCGGCAGCCGGAAGTTCACCTCCGAGTGGGCCCTCCGGTGGTGCGCGGGCCTCACAGCGCCGGAAAACGGCGGCATTTGGTTCATCGAGTGCTTGGAGTTTGGATCTTGCATAGTAATAAACCGTTCCTCTGAACTTGCGGCCGAGGCAGCGGTTGACAAAATTGGGGGGGTTCTTGAACTCTTGCGGCTGCTCGAGGAGTTGAGGACGGCGGTGGGTAACTGTATCGGGTTCGGGTCGCCTTGGGCCAAGTTGACGGGGAAAAAGGGAAGAAAAAGTGCAGTGTGTGTGTGTTTTCTACTGTGAGAAAATGGGGGTTGAAGATGAATGAACGTGGAGCTCTTGGGTGGACTTTATTTTTATTTTTATTTAATTTTATTTGGTATTTGGGGGTGAGGGTGCAATTATTTCATGGTGTGGGGGGCATGCAGGAGATCAGGGCCCCTGACAAGAAAGGCATTTTCCATACTACTTTCATGTTATGTGTATGGGCCGTGGTATACAGATTGGAGACCAAAGATTGGGTATCCATCCTTGTATTTTCTTTGGAATAATGGATATAGTTTTGTGTGTGAATGAATATTGTGTTTGACAAAGTTTTAACTGAAGCCTGTATTTCAATAATCTCTTTGTTCTCTCTGCTCGTGATAAACGTAGCCCAAGTTTCGTCGCTGGTTTTATTCTTCTCTCCCGTCATTTTGCCTTCCTCGGCACCGACGAAGTTCAGACCAGTGGTCGCCCTTGACCGCTTGGCCCGTCCCTAACGTCGAGTGTCTCTAATTTCTCTGCAAATTTGTGATTGGGGGATGCGATTGCGGTGGAGCCTCTCGATTGGAGACATATGGTCCTCCCTCGGTTGCCGGCGGGTCCTCGATTGGCCGGTTTGCCCTTGTCGGGGCTTGGGCTTCGTTGTTTCAGGTGGGACGAGCCTGGGGTTGGCTTCCTCGTTTCTGGTGGGGCTCCCGATGGGGATTGGGCTCTGATCGCCGACAGATAGTGGTTCAGTGGTGGGTTGGGCTCCTGGTGGGGCTCGGGCTCTGATCGTCGACAGTCTGCGGTGGGTTGGGATACGAGGGGTTCAACGGGCGGGGCGGGACTCTGGCGACTGCGACATCTCGCGTCGGGGAAGTCGGAGTTGTGGAACCGAGCAGATCTCACCCCCGGTTCTCTGGTGTTTGGGACGGCGGGGTTCCGGATATCCAGAGCTTAACTAGTGGTGTTAGATGAGTTTGGGTAGTGATGGTGTGGGGAGCTGACTCGTTGTTCTCTCGGTCGGAGGTGGGTCGATTTGGAATGAGTTTGGGCTCGGGTTCGACTTCTGTATAGGCGATCACGCAGTTTCGGTAGCGGTTCCTCGGGCATGGACTCTTCATGGATCGATTGTTACTCCGCTGGTTTGGGCTTGTTTGGTTGGCTGGGGAAGGGACTACTCTACATAATTATAGTATTCAGTCTTCTTTTATCTTGAGTCTGTGTTTGTGATGTTTTTTGGTCTTATTTTTTTTGTTTGGGCTGTTGGCCCCTGTGAACCTGATTGTGTGCGGGTATTATCGTAATGTTTGTTTAGGATTCGTATTTTTGATTTGGACCGTTGGCCCCTGTGAGCCCGTGTGAGAGCGGGTTTTACTCCGTTGGGGGTCGTTTCACATTACTTTGTTGGGGGTCGTCTTAGTTGGGTCTTTGTGTTGTGTTGTTTTGAGTTTATATTCTAGCGTTGCTAGGCTGACTCTAAGCGGTCTTCTGACCTGTCCTCTCAGTTTTTCAGCTGTCGGTTGTACTATCCATCTAGGGGTTGTATACTTTGCACATTTGTGCGTTTTAATTTATAATATTCTCTATTGTTTAAAAGTTGGTTGATAAGTCAAACTTATAAGTTAATTTTAAACTGATAACTAATAGTTGATTATTGAAAATTAATTGATATAAGAAATTATTTTGATAACATTAGATATTAAGTTAATCCATACAAAAATCTCAATAGATGTTTGAAACGCTACCTCAACAATCATTTAAAATAAACTCGATCTTTTTTTTTTAAAAAAAAAAAAATTCATTCTAACAAGCGAGAGGTATAGCCCCCGGGGCATGTAGTCCAGCGGTTTCCACTGGAGGGTGAAACTCCTGTTGAAGGTGGAGGTCGGGGGATCGAACCCGACTATCGTTGGGGAAATGGAGTTGGGGCATGCCATTTCCTCCTGGGTGGATTAGTCCCACCCCTTTGGGTGTGGATCCTGAGCCCGAGCGAGCCCGTAGCTGTGGTTAGCCGACCACCGGTTGGTGAGGTCCTCTGAACGTAGGGACATAGGGTCGGGTGAGGCCCCGAAGTGAATGTGGGGATACCATCCAGACAGAAAAAAAAATAAAAAAAAAATAAAAATAAAACAAGCGAGAGGTATTTGAATACATGAAATTCATAATCTAATTAGGTAAGTTATAAGTTAACTCGTGGTATTTACCAAACACATTTATATTCATTTTTTTATTTAAATTATTTTATGTTATTATTCTCAACCAACTTTGACTATTAATGCTAAAAACAACTTTAAGATGCTAAATTGACATTATATGTAATGTTTAAGCATGAATCACATTGCTCGCATTAAATGGATAGGCTGAAAAACTAAAACTTTGCCTATTGAGAGTTAAGTACAATGTTAATTTTTTTATTTTTTTTTTTAAAAAAAAAAGATACAAAAAGTTGGGCATTCAACATAAAATAGAGATTTATTTGGGTCATATCAAAAGGCTTATACCAATTTCACAAATTTATAAATATGATGCATTAGTCACCCCAGTCGAATAGATGATGACATTGAGGGTACCAAAAGATATATAATAATTTGACTAATGCATCATGTTTGATCAATTTGTTAAATTATTATATCTCTTTAGGTTGATCCAAATAAATGTCTTTTTTTTAACAAAATCCAATTTAGTGTAATATAATTACCTATACTAATTTATGAAATCAATATGTAATACAATTATCTATATTAATTTATTAAAAACATTATATAAAGTTTAAATTGTATAAAATTATATAAAAATGTCTATTTAAATTAATACACGACTGTGTGGTGCACATAACTGATAATAAATTAAATTATATTCGTTTCAAAATATTTATCATTTCAAAAAAATTTATTCAGAAATTCGATTTAACTATAATGTGATTCCATAAAATAGTTATTTTGGTAAAAATATTATCATATATTTAACAATCTATGTGAATAATAAGTATAAATATAAAATATATATTGTTCCATTACTTAAAATAATTTTTTTGTATAAACTATTCAAATAAAAAAAATTAAGTAGTTGAGTAATTTATTAAACTATAAATAATTGACTATTTCGTTTACATCAAAGTTAGTATTGACCATAAGTTATTGAGTAATTTATTAAACTATAAATAATTGACTATATTGTTTACGTCGAATTTAATATTGACCAGTAAATTATGAATAATTATTTTTTATTTTAAATTTTAAATAAAAAACTTTTTATTTTTTTAATATATTATATACTAAATTTAAACCATGCAACTAATAAAGGTAGTAACTGCAAGTTTTGTCAATATATTGGCCTTGTTTGGCGATCAACGGATAGCAGATAGCGGATAGCGGATTATATATCAGTGGATTATATTAGCTGATTTGACCAGCGGATTGTATTAGTGGTTTTTAAATAAGTGTTTGGTAAATAGCTGAAAGCTTATAACTGTTTGACATTGCAAAATGACCAATAAAGACATTTTATTAGTTAGGGTGTATTCTTTTAATAATAATAATATATTAAAACATTTAATATTCTTTAGTTGGTAATTTATATATATATTATTATTTTTTTAAATTTACTAACACTTGATGAAGAAGTTATGAATTTTACATTTTTCTAGATAAATTAATCATATAGATGACATATTATTATTTATTAGCTCTATAAACCAATGTAGATTGTAAAATAAATAAGACAAATTAAAAAGTTCTAAGTAAAACCTCTCAATTGTGAATCCTCTATCCCAAAAAGCTGTTCTATTGAGCTTTTTTTAAATTAGAGTTTTGGGCCCAAAAAGTTTATCAAATAAGCTATTTACCAAACAAGTTCAATAGCGGATTTGGCGGGTCAAACCTCTCAATTAAGTCCAATCCGCAAATTTATCTTGAATCCGCTATCTACCAAACGGGGCCATTATATTCTAAATTTAAATCATGCAACTAATAACGGTAATAGCCGCAATATTTGACCATAATGATTCTGTACATTAACTTAGGTGGGATTTTTTGAATTTTTGTCAAAAATATTATTCAATATAGTAAATACTTCAGACGTGAGACTATTTTTTTTTTTGGCTGATTTTTAATTGATATTTCAAGTAAATATCATTACCTTTTTATATATTAATAGATAACAATATTCAAGTGGGTTAAATCCAGGTTATCCGGTCACATTTCTTCTTAGAGTGGGCATAAAACAGGGGTAGTTTATATATATAGAAATAAAAAAAAAATAACTGGACAAAAATAAAAAGAAAAAAAAAATTGTGGACAAAAATAAAAAGCACGTATTCTCATAATACGTTTTTTTAATTATTTTTTTTTAAAAAACGTATTATGGTAATACGTTTTAAAATTATATTTTTAAAATATTTTTTTTAAATAATCGAAAAATGTATTTCAATAATACGTTTTATAAAAAAAATTAATAAATAAAACGTATTTTGATAATACGTTTAATAAATAATTAAGAAAGTTTAATAAATAATTAAGAAATAAAACGTAAAATATTTATAAAATGTATTTTGATAATACGTTTTATATATTAAAATTAATGAAAAAAAATTAATGTGTAGTATGTATTTTGTGTTTTGGGTTCGTTTGGGCTCGTCTGAACTCGGAATTGAGTTTCGTTTTTTCCTATACGTAGCTGACGAACCCCTCTATTCAATGATACTTGCATGACCAAATTATTCTTGAAATCATATTCTCCCAAAACTTTTGACCGATACATTAAACGTTTTTCGCGCGACTTTTCATTTTGGGCCCGTTCGTACTCGTCCAAGCTCGAAATTGATTTCTGCTTCTTCCTATATGTCGTCAAGGAACCATTCTACACAACCATGATTGCCTGGTCTACTTTCGGGCTAAATCTATTTTTCACAGGCTAAATAATTAACAAGTCACCAATTATATAAATAGATGGTCCATAGAGGAGTTGTTAATAGGTGATTTGTTAATTATTTAGTCCTGTGAGGAATAGATTTAACCCAAAAATTTACTGGATAATCATGGTTGTGTAGGCGGGTTCGTTGGCGACATATAGGAAGAAACGGAACTCACCTACGAGCTTGGACGAGTCCTAACGGGCCCAAAAAACTAAGTCGCACGAAATACGTTTAATGTGTAAGTCAAGAGCTTTGAGAGAATATGATTTCAAGAATAATTTGGTCATGTATGAATCATTGAATAGAGGGGTTCGTTAGCTACGTATAAGAAAAACAGAACTCAATTCCGAGCTTAGACAAATCCGAACGGACGTTGTTGTCGTTCGCGGTCACGGCGTCTTCTACCTCCACCAATGGTGGCAGCGGGTTGATGCCTCGCTCTGTGTGATTGTGTACTCTGGGATGGGACGTAGTCCTCTTCGGATAGAACTTGACTGAACGACGCCCCTTGTGTGAACTCTTGGACTCCAATAGTCAGAGAACTATAGGTACTCTCCCGGATGAGTGCACAGAAGATCAACATATTTGGATGTATAGGGAGTGGATCTTCTGTTGGAACATACGTGAAGTCCACTTGTCTGATAAGGTTCTCCGTCAGTTTGGGTGTCAGCAATTCATCCCCCAAAATTCGATGATTAGTGGTGAGCAAGAATGAGAGACACACCACGAGGTCATGGAATGACTGGGAGGGCATTTGGTGATCGGGACGCCTTTCATTCACAGCTTACCAAGGGCTGAGTCGATGAAAGAGAACAAAATGTCCTCCAAGATGCCCTATGGATCACTTTCTATAGGCTGAGTAGGGTTACATTGATTGGTTTTACACTAGGACTGTAAGACTTATCAGTGATCCTACCAAGTACACGGTGGTCCAACAGGACGGCGACTATCAAACATTTGCCGAGCAGGAGAAGTGCGATTTAAGTGTTCATAATTTGTGGTTTTTTTTTATTATTTAATTTTTTCTTTTTTGGTGTTTCATACTAATTACTTTGAATTTTAATTTCAGACTCAAGCCTTGGAGGGGGTTTATAACTCGTTAGCGAATATTCAAGACATATTTCCTACACTCCCTCCACGGGCGCAGGCCGCATTCCAACAGTCCTACAAGGCTACAACATTGTCTATAGTTATCTTACCAACAGTCCTACAACATTGCTTATAGTTCTCTGACTGTTGGAGGCCAAGAGTGTTAGAGTAGGGTACCCGGCGTTCCAATCTAATTGGACGTATTCTACTTGTAAATACAATATATTGGAATTATATTATTAATAAGGCATTTCTTTATCTTAAGAGAAAGCATTTATCTTATAATTGCACTTAAGATAAAATCCCTAGATCACATATAGTTATAAGGTATGGTTACGCATAGAGATGGTGATCATGGAACATACCTTGAAAGCTGTGATTTTAAAAACAGTTCCAAGTCGATGGATGTTTCGAGATGGGATATCGAATAATCCATAAAAGACTTGCACATAGTTTGTACGCTTGTTGGATAAGAATGTTGCATTCCATCAACATTAGCGTAAGACGTAAGTACATTTATGTGGGTGCTTGTTAGAGAACAAGTTCACTGAACATGACCGTATGAAAATTCTTAATGAAGAATTTATTCAGTCGAATAAGAATTTTCATGTTACAATAGTACATGACTAATCCTAAGACTTGAGGCACAATGGTAACTTTGTGCATATTACATTCTACTTTGATTTATCCTTTTGGTAGCTAGCACTATCGTTTAAAGGGATAAGTTGGGTATTATGTTAATATGTATGGAAGTTTGTTAGTGGCCAATAAAGGATTCGACACTTATGAAGATAAGTGAATTTCCTATGTGTTTCATAGTTATTAATCCAAAGTCCTTGGCCAAGGCAGAGATGAATAGTGATTCATAACCGGGTTAATAAACATGAAATAGAATCATAGTTATTAAGTCAATTTGGGTTTCGACAAAATCATACCCAAGACTTAATCGGGAAATTAGATGTCGAAAGGATTTTACATGTATGGAGTTGTAATCGGAATAGGTTTACTCGCTATTCACTTAATACTAGATTCATGCTACTTGCTAGGTGTTACCATGATATGTGGGTTCATGAATTAAAGGGTTAATTCATGAATAAGAGTTAATAAGATTTAACTCAAATTACAAAGTGTTGTAAACCCACTACTAGTATTAAGGTGAACCTAAAAGGTCACACTAATTATGAACAAAGGTAAAGATTGTATTTCTAATGGTTAGAATTAATTGATAAATATCTAATTTGATTAGATATCAATTAAAGGAATATATTAATCAATAAGATTGATTAATTACATTTTGGATATTACTTTAGTAATTAAGGTAATTACTAAATTAATAAAGTTGAATTTTAAAATAGGATTTTAAATTTCAAAAATCCAAAATAATAATAATATGATTATTATAATATTGGGAAAATGATATAATAATAAAGTCTTGAGAAAGATTCTCAAGATTTATTATCCAATTATTATTTATATCTTTAAATATGATTTAAGGATTAAAATAATAAATATGATTATAATAAAATGGTTGTTGATGGTTGTTTGAACTACTTAACATATCTTATTATTTTCAAAGTCAAAAGTTAGTAAATACTATTTAAATAAAATTTGATTTTATTTAATATTACTAAATGTTGATTATTTTATGCTAAAATGTTTAGTATAAATATATGCAAAATGGTTTTGCATTTAAGTGAAGTTTTTGATCCTAAATTTCTAAGTGTTAGAAAGAGAAGAAAGTGTTCTTCATAAAACTTCAAGAAAGAGTTCTTAAAATTCCCAAATAAAATTCATAAATATTCCTATACAAGAAAACCGAGTCTTTTCTACTAGCGAAGGAAAGTCGTCGGAACCGGGCTTCATAGGGTGGATACGTTTAGAGGGAAGACACTTGGATTCCTAAAGTGAGTAACCTCAATCCGTTGAAGTTATCAAACCGGGAACCGATTCCCACAATCCACATCGTCGTTGAAGGAGTTCAAGACATTCGGTAAATACTTTGTATTTGTATTTACTTTAGTATAACAAATCAAAATTTGTATATGATGCATGTTTTAAAGATGACGATCAGTTAATTCGCAATTAGTATGTACGGGTGTTGTATTTATTAGATAAATACTTATTTTGAAAAATTTTAAATTCCGCTGCTTAAAGCCCGTACGGTACTAGCGAATTCAACAAAGAGGTCACACAAGGGGCGTCGTTCAGTCAAGTTCTATCCGAGGAGGACTACGTCCCATCCCAGAGTACACAATCACACAGGGGGAGGTATCAATTGCCAACATTGGTGGAGGTAGAAGACACCGTGACCGCAAACAACAACAATGCCCGTTCGGACTCGTCTAAGCTCGAAATTGAGTTCCGTTTCTTCCTATATGTCGCCAACAAACCCGTCTACACAACCATTGCTCGGTCAATTTTCGGGTTAAATCTATTCCTCACAGGGCTAAATAATTAACAAATCACCTATTAACAAATCCTCTGTATACCATCTATTTATATAATGAGTGATTTGTTAATTATTTAGCCCATGAGGAATAGATTGAACCCGAAAATTGCCTATAGTTTTCTGACTGTTGGAGGCCAAGAGGTCACACTAGGAGCGTCGTTCAGTCAAGTTCTATCCGAGGAGGACTACGTCTCATCCCAGAAAACACAATCGCAGAGGGCGAGACATCAACCCCCTGCCAACATTGGTGGAGGTAGAAGACGTCGTGACCACGAACGACAACAACGCCTGTTTGAAATTGAGTTCTGTTTTTTCCTATACGTAGCTAACGAACCTCTCTATTCAATGATGCATGCATGACCAAATTATTCTTGAAATTATATTCTCCCAAAGCTCTTGACCTACACATTAAACGTGTTTCGCGCGACTTTGCTTTTTAGGCCCGTTCGGACTCGTCCAAGCTCGAAATTGATTTTCGCTTCTTCCTATATGTCGCCGACGAACCCATCTACACAACCATGATTGCCCGGTCAATTTTTGGGTTAAATCTATTCCTCACGGGGCTAAATAATTAACAAATCACCTATTAACAAATCCTCCGTGGACCATCTATTTATATAATGGGTGATTTGTTAATTATTTAGCCCGTGAGGAATAAATTTAGTCCGAAAATTGATCGGGAAATCATGGTTGTGTAGATGGGTTCATTGGCGACATATATGAAGAAGCGGTAATGAATTTCGAGTTTGGACGAGTCTTAACGGGCCCAAAAAGCAAAGTCGCGCGAAACACGTTTAATGTATCGGTCAAGAGCTTTGGGAGAATATGATTTTAAGAATAATTTGGCCATGCAAGCATCATTGGATAGAAGAGTTCGTTATCTACGTATAGGAAAAAACGGAACTCAATTCCGAGTTCAAACGAGCCCAAACGAGCCCAAAACACAAAACATATACTATATATTAATTTTTTTATTCATTAATTTTGAAATATAAAACGTATTATCAAAATACGTTTTATAAATAATTATTTATAAAACATATTTTGATAGTACGTTTTATAAATAATTAAGAAATAAAACGTATTTGAATAATACATTTTAGTTTTTAATTATTTGTTTAGTTCTTAATTATTTGTAAAACGTATAACCAAAATACGTTTTATTTATTAATTTTTTTTAAAACGTATTATGTGAATACGTTTTACACTAAATCGTATTGTCGGAATACGTTTTACACTGTGAAACGTAATTTGAAAATACGTTTTTTTTTTTAAAAAACGTATTTTCAAAATACGTGGTTTTGATTTTTGTCCACGTGTTTTTAAATTTTTTAGTTTTTGTCCACTTAATTTTTTTTATTTTTAAATAAATAAATAAATCCATAAAGCAGATATGAAACCCAGGTTACAAGAAAGACATTTTTTACAGAAAAATGTCATTTTTTTTTTGGGCATAACAGAAATATTTTTGGTAATAGTTTTACTTGTTATTACCTATTATAATACCAAGTGAAAGTAATCGCACCACTTAACCATTGACTTGCCACAAATTCATGTATAAAATGGTCTAATTAATTGGGAGTGTCTCGTCTATTATATTTTTTTTTTAACAGAAATACATACTCATAAATGGTACTTTTATTTATGTTATATTTAAAGTACAACGTACTCAATTTGAAAATATGTATATATATTTTAAAAATATATATTTTTTAACCATTAAAACCAACATATTATATTTTTGTTTATGTTTGTTCTTAAAACCACCTTCACTAATTATAATATGCCCTATAAAACTTAATTAGCAAGAAAAATAGGGATCAATTGAGAAAAAAGAAAACACACGAAAATTGATAGATATTCAATGGATGGAGGCCTATCAATTTTACTTTTTATTTTTTAATCTGCCTCGTGGACGCCATTACGCTCACCCACATGTCTTCACGAGCTTCTTCATGCAAATATTTTTACTTTTTTTTTTCTTTGTTTTGGTGATGAGGTGTATCAGTGTACGTGACAAGTTTTAGCTTTAAGATCTCTCCAAATCCATTATATTATTTATATATATGCACAAATTGTTAATATTATTAAGTAAGATGTTATTTTCAGGGAAAAATTAAAATAAAACAATTTTATAATACATTGTAAAAATTTAACATACTATAGTATAAGTTTATATTTTATTTCATACACAGTTGAGTGCACTAATTATTAAACCGTCTCACATTAATATTTGCATAGAACGTAAGTTATGAAGCTGAGTGCCTGGGTTCATTCAGCACACATGCTTTAATAACATTAGTTACAAGTTAAATAAAATACGAAAAAAAAGACCTACCTTATTTTATTTTAAAGAAATTTAATTTTAATTTTTTCAAATCTCTAAAGCTTTTCATGAGATGCACGTATGAATATGATCTTTCTTCTGTGTGATGGATGCATTTTCAAATTCATATTTTCATCCACCACAAATGCACTATTCATTCATTTCATTCTTTTTTTAATATGTTTTTCAATTAAAATTAATCACTATTATATATTTACATCTATAAAATTTGTTATTCATTCTCCTAAAAATGTATAACTATAAATTATTATTTTATTTTTTCAACACATTATATTTACAAAATTTCACTATTTTCAAAAGAAAAAAAAAAATCAGTGTCATTTTTCATTAG
Source organism: Striga asiatica (assembly GCA_008636005.1). Lineage (NCBI taxonomy): Eukaryota > Viridiplantae > Streptophyta > Magnoliopsida > Lamiales > Orobanchaceae > Striga > Striga asiatica. The sequence continues at coordinate 520,632 of BKCP01009404.1, read as the reverse complement.
ACGAAAGTGAATCATTATGAAGTTGAAGGTTATTGATTGGGTACATGCCATTTTGTCTCGTCAAATGATTATTATCTTCACCTTAAGACCACTATAATAAGGATCAAACTCCAGCGAGTATAATGGCGATCATAATCAATGGTCTAATCATTAATTTATAATTATAATTATGAACCATAAATATTTCCCAGAAACTTCTAACAACATTGTTAAAGATTAACTTCATGATCTCGTCGTTATCTCTATATATATGTTCCTTTGTTGGTGTACTTATCTGTTCAAAGCAAACTAGTGCGTGGCCCGTGCGATGCACGGGAAAATAGTATTTTGATTGTATTATAAATTAAATAAATAAATAACATTAATCATGATTTACCCATTATTTTTAAATTAAACCGGGTTGGACACAGTCCCGACCGGATGGACCGAGAATCGGTTTATAACCAGTATATTGCGCTTGAATAAAATATATGCTATCGAATCCGTCAACATCAGTATGTTGAACTGGTAGGATCGATACGATTTTCTAAACAAATTTTGTTACATTAAAAATTATTTTAAATAAAATTACATATTTAAATAAAATAGAGATTTATAAATTGTTTATCAATTAGTTTAAACATTTGAATTTATAAATTGTATAGATATTTAAGTAACACTTTTTATTTAAATTTATTACAAAAAGTACTATATATATATATATATTAAAGTATTATGTATTAAAATCTGAACAACCACAAATGATTTAATAAAATAACTTGATCGTTTCGATGACGTTCCGGTTCTGAAAACCTTATATTTACCGTACATTAATAAAAATGATAATAAAATAATTATTTTGTTCACATAAATAATAATAAAATGATATATAAATATTCATAAATTATTAATCATGTTGTCGTAAAAGTATTGTTAATATGATTATTTGAAGTTTGGACTACATAATAAAGTATTTTCAATATCAAAATTTATATTTAGGTTCAATAATCGATTTGGTCTAGTCAAACTGATACATAACTTAGTTACTTGGGACCAACCAAGTTATGTCAAGTTTTTTGACTATTTTAAATATCACCTAAAAGTAATTCAATCAACGTGGGCAATACCCTAATTCAATCACCCGATTGATCCAAAAGTAATTTCATTATTTTCTTTAAATATAATATTTAATTTTATGAAATAAAAAAAATTTATGATTCATATGTCTACACCAAATGATAGTATATTAAGATTATAAATTATATATCTAAAGATGAATTATTTATTTTTATTTTATGCATATTAATAAAAAATAAACATAGTAATTTAAAAAAAATCAAGATTAATTGATTGGGTATATATATATATATAACATGATTGAATTTTTGGATTAGAAGATATATATTTAAAATGATTTTATTATTAAAAGTCAAAAAGAAAATATGTCATAAAGATTACAACTTTGAAAAGTTTGTAACTATTAATTTAGGAACCATCCGATTTTAAATGATTTATAATTTTTAAAACAGGATACGTCATCTAAAACCCATTAATTTAGGAATCATCCAATTTTTTGATAATAAATTCAAATTAAAATATAAAATAAAAAAATTGCTAAAAATAGTATGTAATAAATGTAGGTTGACTTTTCCTTATTACTATTTATGGTAAATATTAATTCTTATTATATATATATAGAAGTGAAAAATAAGTGATGGATGCTTTGATTGAATTTTATCATCACATTATATACTATTTAGCAGGACATCAAGTTTTCTATTCAATAATGCTATAAGGAAAAATATGATTGTAAACTCTCATACCTGTTACATTTTTTCTCAACTAAAATACATATTTAATATAATATGTCATACTTTTGATTATATTATTTATCTCACATTTCTTTTTTAAAGAAAAGGGTTAATTGCAAATAAAATCTTAACCTTTTGTCTAATTGCAAATAAAACTCAATTTTTTCAATTTGACAAAAAAATACCAAACCTTTAATAAGTGTTGCAATTTTGTCTCAATCACCTTCCGTCGCCGCCGGATCACCGCCAACCGCCAACCGCCACCCGCCGCCGGCCAACTTCGCCGAATGTTGAAATTTTTTATATGATCTTGTAGCTCTCCTCCGTTCCGACAACATAACCGAGTTTCACGAAAAAATTCCGACAATAAGGCTTCCAAATTTCCGGTCAAAGCATGTAGATCTACAAATTTTCTCCGACGTTCTTTCGCAAATTCCCGGTGACTCACTTTGACCCACGTGAATCCGAAGGTACCTTTGAACTCCTCTTGCAAAGCCGCATCTAGTGACGTCCACCTTTGCCGGAACCGGTGACTTTTTCCGGTGACGACTTTTCCGATCATCTCTTTATCGTCGAAATTTTTTCGTGAAACTCAAATATATTGTCGGCACGAAGGAGAGCTACTAGATCATGTAAAAATTTTCAACATTCGGCGAAGTTAGCCGGCTGCGGGTAGCGGTTCGCGGCGGTTCAGCGGAGGCGGAAGGTGATTGAGACACAATTGTAACACTTACTAAAGGTTTGGTATTTTTTTGCCAAATTAAAAAAATTGAGTTTTATTTAAAATTAAACAAAAGGTTAAGATTTTATTTGCAATTAATCAAAAAAATTATACTTAGTTGAAAATATATGACACATCTGACTTTTAGATCTACCAAACAATAGTCTGGATCGAAAAAGTAATAATACAACAGCTCAACTTTAAGTTTTGTATGAAGAT
>BKCP01009404.1:501039-517837 GCA_008636005.1 Striga asiatica | reverse complement strand
CTTCTTCTTCAAGCGATAGCTTTATACGAATAGCTAAACACACAAAAGATCAGTTATTTCTGACTTTGTCTAGAGCCAAACTTCATAGAAGGTAGTTGGTTGTTCATAGTAAAGGAATGCATATGGGAAAAAGTACCAATTCTTGGCTCACATTTTTTCAAGCTTTTTCACTTTTCTTTCTTTTTTTTAGAGGGTTTTGATTGGTGCAAGAGTTTCAATCAAAAAATATAAAAATAAACTCAAGGCTGATATATATTTCAACACCCATTGTGTAATAATTCAAAATAGCTCTAACCTAGGCTTCATTTTGTGGATGACTACCGAAACCAGGGTTTTCTAGCGAAAGGCAGAAACTAATTTCATAAAATAATGTATTGATATTTATATTTAATTTGAGACATCACTTGTGAATTATTATAAATTGAGTCATTCCATAACTGCACGGTAAAAGCAGCAAAACTGCTCTCCCTCAGTCCTAAAAGTATCAATATTCAAGAATGGTTTTAAGTAACTATGCCTAATTAATCAGTGTTGAAAATATTCTTCTATGGGTTGATCAAATCTTAACCATGATTTTGATGGGACTTTATGCAAAGTAAGTAAAATGCCACAAGGGATAATAGATAGCCCATCAATTCATTGGAGGAGTACTTAGAGTGGTTGAAATAATTTAGTGCTGAGAATAATAATAATTTATTATTTTCCATGTTAATCATGAATTTAAAATATAAGCCAACAGTTGATATAAGTGGGGCTAACATCCCATAAATCAAAATTCTCAAGCATCCCATAACATTGTTGTTGTGCCTCTAAAGTCTCCATTTTTCTTTATCTTGCAAGCAATTAAAGAGCCTTCAAATATAAATTGAAAGTCACTTTCTTTCTCACCTACATTTCTATCCTGCCTACACTTTCAAATGAGCCTTAAGAGGTAAAACATCTCCTTGTTCAGAAATTCTAATCTTACTCTTAGAATCCCCCAAAAAAGAAAAAATAAATTATATATATATATATAGGAACATCTCTGTTTCACTACAGTTGGTCCCTGTTTTTTGGTATTTTTGTCCCTCTACTCTCTTTTGGTTTGGTTAGAACATTAAAAGATTTGATTTTTTCTTTTTTTTGGCTCTTGGAAGCTTTTTGCATATGTAGTTTGGTATAAAGTTTCTGTTGCAGGTTAGAGTTTTCCAAGTTCACCTTTTTATCCTTCTTAAGTCTCCTGTTTCTCAAACAGAGCCATCTGTGATTTTCTTGAAAATAAAATGTTGCTCCTTAATTTGAAATCCCAGTGATTATTATTTTTCTTTTTAAATCGAACAAAAGTGTTATTGCTTATTATTTTTGCAAACATTTCAAGAAAAACAAGAAACATCTCTTTATTTGGAAACAGTAATGAATTATCTGTCTTCCATCTCTTTTGTGGTCCGATTTTCAGTCAGATGTCTTTGGAAGAAAGAAATTCCTACCCTCCAGTTATTTAATATTTAAAAATTTGTAAAAACAAATAAAAAAAACATTTAATGTTTTCATCTTTCTAAAAAAATCATTCAAAAGACCAAAAAATTTCAGTGCCATCAGTTTCCATTAGAGTGCGCTTTAGCTGAACCCATCAAATCTCCGATGAGTTTCAACCACCGGACGCGCCGCCTGCTCCCCGACGTCCGACCGGGCAGCACGCCTTCGCCTCCCGGGCCAGACTCCGGCGACCGTAGCCGAGACGACGGCCGGACGGCGAACTTCGACACGAACATGGTGATAATCCTGGCGGCCCTGCTCTGCGCTCTCATCTGCGCGCTCGGGATAAACTCCATCGTCAGGTGCGTCCTCCGTTGCGCCGGCGCCGCCAGCCCCGCCGCCTCCGGCGACCCGCCGCCGCGGTTCGGCCGGAGGGGACTGAGGAAGAGCCTGCTCCGCCAGATACCGGTGGAGGTGTACGCCGCCGTTGACGTCCATGGGGCGGCGGCGGCGGCCTTCACCGAGTGCCCGATATGCCTGGGCGAGTTTACCGACGGGGAGAAGATTAGGGTTCTGCCGGGCTGCCGCCACTGCTTCCACGTCAACTGTGTGGACGTGTGGCTGGCTTCGCACACGTCCTGCCCCACGTGCCGCCGGTCGGTGGCGGAGGAACAGGGGGACTCCGGCGGCGGCGGGGAGGAGGCGGGCGGCGGAGGGAGGCCAACGGGGAATGGCTCGGGCGGGCATGGTGACAGTTAATTTGCGTATGTAAAATGTTTTTCTTTTTTATTTTCCTTTTTTGTGAAAAAGTGAAAATTAACATCAAAGGAAAATATGGTTTGTTTGGCTGTTCAATTGTTTTGTGAATCTTGTAATTAGCGTCCCTAGTATACGTTTTTTAACGTGTTTAATGTTGTTAACTCGTTGGAGATTTTGCATTGTAGAATAATGTGCTCCTTTAACATAAAAATGGTTCGTCTACTAATCCATGTGTTTTTGTTGCATTTGAAAATCTAAATTTGTATTTTTGAAGTATTTTGTAAGTACATTAACAATCAAGCTGTTTGTGATACTCAGAGTGCTCGAGCTTAAGTTTGACTGAGCACAAGTCAAGTTCGAGCATCTTAAATTCAAATTAAGTTTATACGTTATAAGCTCGAGTGTTCAACGAGTCAATCAAGTGTAAGTGTAACTTAACTAAATGCCTTTAACTGGAGCAAAATTCAAGTCAAAATTGAGTTAAACATAAACCAAACTCAAGAAAAAAATAAAAAACATTAGTTGAATAGAAAAATCTTATTAAAAGTTTGAGTCGAGCAAAATTCGGACTAAACATGAACTGAAATAAAAAATAATTCTTATTTAAATAGAAAAGTTTTAGAAATTCAAGTCAACCTTGAGCGAAATTCAAGTAGATCTCGAGCCGACTCAAACATTTATATATTTTTTATGAGTCAAGTCGAGCTTTGAAAAGTCGATTTCGAGCAACAACTAAAGAAAACCGAGCTCGACTAAATAAAGCCAATACTTGGCTTGACTCGATAAATTCAAGTGTGCAATTCTCCATACAAATTTCTGTTTACCAACTTTTTTTTTTCATTTACATTACTTTTTATCTTATATTATTTATCACAATATTAAAATAACTATTCTCCCCTTTTTTTCCCTAAAAAATGACCCATGAGATATGGAAAATTGGAAATCTATGAGTTATGACTTCAAATCTAAATGAGACTGTGACTCCTTTGAAAATTACGTGGCATGGATAAGCATGAGAAAGACATATCATGTTAAGAACACTTAAGAAGAATCAAGAAAGAGTGCTCCTAGAATAGAATCTCACTAGCCTTTACCTTTTTTTTTTTTTTTNATTGCTTTTTAGTTATTATTATACAAGTTCACATTTAGATGTTCACTTAACTATGAAAGCACATTTTCACTTAAACATTTAAAACTATTTAGAAATCAAACACATGAATTGGGAATAAAGGATTAGATTAGGAAATTTTGAGGAGCATCATGCGACCTATTAACAAAGTGCAGTCATTGTCCGCTCCATGACTTGACAACACTATCTATATCCTATAATTTTCATAGGTTTTGTAAAAATATATGGCATTTCCTAAATGGACAAAGAGACATGGATCTAAATAATTTAATTGTCAATTTTGAAAACTTTTTCATCCACACCATATTCATATCTAGACATGCCCAAAACCCGGACCGGGTCACGGCCCGGCCCGGCCCGCTGGGTCACCGTGCTCGAAAACACTGATCCTAAACCGACACGGACCTATACTCATGCTGGATCCGTATCCGGGTCAGGTCCGAGCTTTTTTGAAGAAACAATAGAAAAAAAATAAAATAAAAAATAGAAAATGAGGGTCATTGACCCGGCCCGGCCTGGACCCGTCGGGCCGGGTCATGAAACGGATGACCCTTACACGGCCCGTCTGAAATCTGGGCCGGTCTTGGACCCGTGGTCAACGGGTTTGACCGGACTGGATCGGCGGGCCGGGCGGCCCTTAAGTCATGTCTATCCATATCATTATTTTTAAATATTTATTCATTTAAATAATTTTCAACATTAATCAATAAAATTATATTACAATATATATTTATATATGTGTGTGTAGTGGTGGCCCACCATAAATAATACTACCTCTTATTTTTCTTTTTTTAAATTTTATTTTAATTTTATTAACAGTTAACTAAATAAATGACGTTTTGCATCTTTTGTGCATATTTTTCTATTATTACACTCATCTAGCTAATAAATACACTACGTCTTTTCATATTCACTCTTTGTCTTTTCCTATTCACTCTTTATCTTTTTTTCAAAACATCAATCTCTATCTTCATTAATGAGGGTTATTATTGGCAAAAAATAAAAAATAAACTGTGTAACTTTTCAAAATAACATATTCAAAATAGGAGGGAGTATTTAATTATAGGGAAATGTTCACATGCCCACGGTGGGCACATGTTAATATGCCCACCAATTTATGTGACAAACACACATTGGTGATATATTTTTTTTAACATTAACATCACCAATGTGTGTATGCCACATCAACAGTGGACATATTAACATGTGTCCTACCGTGGAGATGTGAGCATTTCCCTTTAATTATAAGCACACAGTGTCGCCACTTTTTATCTTTCTAATTGTTGAGAAAATTGGAAATTTATTTCCTATTTTTATACTTACATTGTCGTTCAATCCATTTTAGAAACTAGTAGGACCCACAACCTTTGTCCATTAGATGAACGATGCCATTGGTTTAAACGGTGGAAGTACTCGTTTAAATGACATATTAATGCATGAATGCAGAAAATATAATAATTTGATTAACCCGTCTTGGAAAAAGAATGGAGGCTAGTGATATTTTTCTTCACACTAGGAAATAAGTTGCGTTTTTTTATACAAATTATTATCTCACATTAGTTCAAGGACACCTAGTGACAATGTTATTTCAGCAATACTCTTCATCTTCAGTAATGTGGACGCCTTAAAGAAAGAGTTTTCCACTTTGACTCATTGGTAGACTACAGTCCATGAATTGGACATATATCCATATAATAAAACTTATTTATAAATTTAATACATATAAGAAAAAAAGAAATTTTTATTTTACATTTTAAATAATTCTAAAAAAATGTGTTATTATGTATATTTAAAATGACACTCGTCATTTGTATGACTTACCTCTTCTACATTATAATAATTTTTCTAATTCATTTTCTATAATGAATTTGATAGATAAAATTATTTAATTAATCAAGAATTTCATTAGTATCCAATTTATATTAAGATTACGAAATACTAAAAGTTGATACATTCGGAAAAATTTGCATTTACATATATGGAGCGATTAGGTTTTTCGGATTATCGAAATTTTCCAGGCCAGCTTACCCATGAGCTGTCGTAATTCTGAATTACTTCTTGTAAGCGCGATTGTTCGGCAGTGTGGACGAAACTATTTGAATCATGAATTGAGTGTAATGGTCCAGTGAAATGATAAAGCGTATTTCATGCTGACCAAGTTTTTAAGCGAAAAACACGTGGTTTTCCTACAAATTATTTTTATTTACACATTTATTAAGTTTTCTATTTAATTGCACATATATCAACCTTTTTTTTTATGAATGATTGATTTTTGTTTCATTTTTAAATTATTTTGTTTTTAGTTGAATGCTTTTATGCAAGGCTTTNGATTTTTTTTTTTTAATAATTTCGTAGAGAAACTATTTTTCAATTGTTTTTCTTTTTATCATGTGTATAATATAACATCATATATAGTTCGACGGACCAAAAAGTAAAGCATTGATGTGCAAATTCCCTTCAAACTGGATCGGTAATATACCGTACAACCTCTTGACTCGGCCTCAACGACTTGCAAGTTACCGGGAGAGGTCTGACATAAAACCTCCGACGTTCAAGTTAATGATCTAACTTTTCTCAGTTCATGTTATACAGTAATATGAGGTATACTTGCACGTAATAACGTATAAGAACATGAAACCTCCTTTTATAAGGAGAATGTCTTTTTTCCACGATACTTTATTACTATGAAAGAGATGTACGTATATTTCATTTCCTAGCATGATATATCTCTTAGATTCTGTATGCTACAAGATACACTTTTCCATATTAGTATGACACATCTCTCAGATTTCAAGCCATATAGCGGTATTTATATATGTAAAAAAATTAGTAAACATCACCATGAGTTTTAAGGGTCAAAAGATAAAATTCGGGACGTGTCCAAAAACCAAAATGCAGCTTATGGACATCGTGGGTCGGGACAAGGGTCGTATCCAACAACTGATAAATGATCGCGGCCGCTAAGAGGCATTGTGGACCGTCAGCCTTCCGGGATGGAGCCAGGTCCAAAAGACTTTATTATAGTTATTTAGCAAGCAAAGTATATAATTGTTGCCATAGCAATTGAGAAAAATCAAACACTTGCAAAATTAACATTTTAAATTATTTAAGCTCAATTTCTAGTTTCAAACTTATATTTTCCCACAAATACAATGTTTTAATTTTGTATTTAAATTTTTTGTTTATGAAAAACTAAACCACATAATAGGTATAAAATAAAACATTTTTTCTCGTCACACAAACAACCGAAGCTTACACTATTTCCTCTCGATAATTTAATTGGGCTGGGCATCGGAAGTGCCTGCAGTAGGAGCGCACAAAATATGGCTAACTAAGACAAACCGACTAAAATCGAAACCTTTGTTTGAACCATATTGNTTTTTTTTTTTTTTTTTTTTTTTGTTTCTTTTAAATTTTGATTTTCGTTTCGGTATGCAGGGGCGGATCTAGAAAAAACTTTTGGGGTGGACTAGATTTGTTATTCGAACAAAAATGTCTGCGAACACAACTCGACTTGACTCGTAAAAACTCGAGCTAAGCTTATTTTTATAATTAAACGAACTAATCTTAAACACCTAATCGAATTTGTGTATTAATTTAGTTGAGTCTCACTTATTTTTTAAATGAGTCAAGCCGAGTTGATTCATTTATCAATCAAACACGAGCTTGAACATGAGATATTTTTTATTTACACCACTTGAATAACACCTTTAGAAAGGATATATAATTTTTTATAACACACACAGACAAGGCATACAATTTATTTATATATTAAATAGATAAAATAAATAAAAAAAATGCTTTCCAAAATATATAACTTATGAATTTTGGTATTTTAAAATTTTGCTTGAGATTCTTTTACATCACAAGACTCATTAACAATTTGTTCTTTTTTTTTCTTTTTTAAGAAGACACATTATCAATTAATCCAGTGTTAATAGTTCTTGTGATTCCATTTTAATCTCAAGAAATTGCATATCTTGCATGATTTGCTATTTCAATTTTTTTTATGAAAGATGTTACATGTATCATACATTCAATTCAATTAAATCCTATATTACAAATAAAAACACCAAATATTATAGATGAAGAGTGAAAAAATACTTTCAAAAATATAATGTACTTAAAAATGATTAATAGACAGAGCAATATAATAATCTATATATATAATTACTAGCTAATAGCATTTAAGAAAACCTATTTAATAAAACCTCTAAAATTTTTCCTCCATTTTCGGTTACAAAATTTATCATTAATGTTTTTTACTTCTCACATTAATACATCCTATTGAGTGTAATTGTGTATTTTTCTATTATATTATATAATAATTAATGCTAATACCAACTAATAATAATTCACAATAAATATAAATTGCATAATTATAAACAATTGCTTCAAGTTATTTATTTTAACATCAATATTATCTTTTTCTTTTGTATCTCATGAAAAAATTTCTTTAAAAACAATAAGTAAATTGTTTTAATAGCATAGTCAAACAACTTTAGAATATTATAAACAATTAGTTTTGTAATAATAATAATAATAATCAAACTGTTGTTATCTAATGATAATTAACAATTATTCATAATAATAAACCATCATTAATTTATTTTTCTAATGATTAAATTTTAAAAATATAATATATTCATTATCTAAAATTTTAATATTGAATTCTCAAATATTACTTATTATATTTTACGTACATTTGTGCGTGTGCACAAGATATTTACTAGTTAGTAATAATTATAGAGTGTAGGTATAAATTGAATATGTTTATTATATATCTATATCTATATATCTATAGTAATATAAAGAGGTTGTTGGAAAAATATTTTTATAGTAAGCTTGACTAAAAAAATAAATGGTTTGACTTACTATTAGTGGAAATTTCAGAAAAACACATATAAATCTTTAAGAATCAAATTTAATTGAGATATCCTATAAAAATTGGAGATTCTTATGGTAACAAATTTGGAGAATTTTATATCCCATAGGAATCTATTTTTATTGATAACAAATTTGAATATTCTTATGCCAAAAATTTGAGATTTTGAATTGATATATCCCAACAATTATGGATATTTTTTCATTCAAATTAATATTGTAAATCAAAAAAAATTATTGCGAGAATAATTGATAATATACTGAATATTGATAAACTCCAATCCTCCATAAATTATTAATATTTATGAATTTGTGTGTAAATAACTAAATATATTGAATTGTTTTTCGTAAATCTATTACTATATAATAGAGAGAGAGAGATTTACTTGACATAATATTGAAATTTTTGCTTAAAATTTTCAAAGTTACTATTCTTAGTAATATTTTTTTTAGAAATGGCGGCTAAATGAAAATTCGAATTCAATTTTAATTTTTTTTTTTATTTGAGAAAGATATTATGTAAACCTTAATTCTTAAAAACATGGTCATAATATTGATCATTGAGATTTGTTACCATAATTGTAGGAAAATCAAAGGAGTATCTTCTTTAATTTCATCCATAATATTATTGGTAGAGATAATATAGGAAATATATTACATATATAATAATAATAATAATAATAATAATAATAATAATAATATCTATATGAATATCGATAATTTCCATATGATTTTTGATATATTATACTAAACATATTGGATTTGATTTTGATTAAGAAATAATTAATCTAATTTTTTTTTCATTAAGTGACAACCTGTAAAGAAAAATTTAAAACCAAGTAAATATTTTTACATCATAAACTTATTATTACATAATAAATTTGATATGCGTAATGTCATTTTTTATGTAATATGCTTAATATCTATTTGTGGGATGTGCATATTAAATTTTTAATGTATATGAGAATTAATTTATCGTTATTGATAGCATATATAATTAATTACGGTAAAAATTTTTAGATAATTTTTGTTTTAAATTTTAAATTGCAATTCATAATTGTGATTTTTAAAAAAAAAAAAATCCCGCCTATACAATCAATGAAACAAAATTTACCAAAAATTACACGGGTGTTCATATTTATTTACCTTCAACGTCTTATTACAGTTCGGAAAGAATCCAAATTACAGTTTGGAAAGAATCTAAATTTATAGGAACTATATAAATTATTCTTTACATAAAATATTTGAAAACCCCGACTTAAATTGATTTTTTCAAAAAATACATGAAAACACCACATTTTTATAATTTAGATTTTTCCATTATTTTGTGTACATTACCAATTATAAATTATTATTTTATTTAAAATAAATCCAACAAAATATTTTAAGGATATCTTTTATCATAAATTTCAATACTTTAATCTGTTCAAGCACAAGTTTACAAATGTTGGTCTTTGAATCCGGTGAAACTTCACCGGCCGGGGGCAATGAATAAAGACAAAGAGCTATGCTATAATCAGATTGGAAATCGTTTTGTAATTGACCTTCTTCCTTCGCCAGCGGGTGGATCGACTCAATCAATGAGAACCACCCAAAACCTTTCTTTCAGTCGAGCAGCTCCACTTAAAAATTGATATGCCAACCATCCAGTAAGGCGATCTCGCTTTCCATAATCTTTGGTGCAGTCATACTCTTTTCTCATCCGTCCAGTTCAGTTTTGGAAAGTATTGGCGAAGTTCAGTCATAGAAGATAGTCAATCTCTTATACAAGTCTCACTTCGCTCTCCTCGGTTGATTGAAAAGTTGTTTAGAAAAATTCCATCATAAAATTCACCGATAATACTATCTAATTACTCATGTTTTTTTTTTAGGATTGATACATATTATATTGGAAAAATTCATGCTATACAATCTTGTGAAATTTGTTAAATTTTTCATACCTTCTTACAGTTTGGAAAGCATAAAATTTATGTGGACTTTTTAAATCATTTTGTCAAATAAAGTTTGGAAAATTTTGACTACATAATATATTGTATAAAATTTTAAACAAATGTTTTAAGAAATAAGCCCGCCGTGCATCGCACGGGATATTCACTAGTATATATAAAGAGATTGTTGGAAAAATATATTAATAGAAAGTTTGACCAAATAAATATAATGTTTGACTTACTATTAATGGAAAGTTCCAAAAAACACATATGAATCTTTAGTAACAAAATCTAAATCCTATATTTTTGTAACAAATTTGGAGATTCTAATGGCAAAATTTGAATCCCATTTTTTTCGTATCATATTTTAATTTTTTTACCAAAATTTAAATCATATCTTTTTTGGTAACAAATTTGGAGATTCTTATGCAAAAAATGTGTCAATTATTTATGAAAATAATTCTAAATACAAATTTATTTAAAAACCGTGCAAATTGGATATAAATTTACGAAGCAAATAGTTGTATAATTATTAACCAATTCTTCCAATCTTATTGAATAATTTTTTCTTTCAAAAAAATTGTGTAAATTGGATAAAGTCACGTACAATTTTTATTTTGAAAATAAAACTGATATTTGGACGGGATGTACATTCAAATTTTGTCCACATTTTTCGGTAACAAAAGCGGTTCATCATTGATATTTAAATTTACCTTATCCAATTATTTAGGAAAAATTGTGTGCAACTTTTCAAAATTTAAATGCATCGATTTTTTTGGATTCTTATGTTTTTTTTAACCATGTTTTACCGAGATATTGGTAAGTTCATATTATTTTTATTTTCTTTTCATATTATTTTTCTTTAGGAAACAGACAGTTGCATAAACATTAACAATTTATTTTAATTTTTTATTAGAATTATTTTCAATTCAATTTGTTTGGTACAAAAATCGGTGCAATGTTAGGAAATTTCGGTTGCATTTTTAGGAAAAATTGATGATTTTTTTTTTTTGGTTTAAAAAAAAATCAGATCAATTTATTTGATAAAAAAATCAGTTTATTGGTAGAAAAATCGGTTTCATTTCCAAGAGTAACCAATGATTCTTTTCAATTTTTTCTTAATTGAAATTTAGAATTAGATTTAAAATAAATAATGGGTGAAAATCCCTAAAAAAATCTACTTTTTTTTCTACTTTAATTTTGTTTAATAAATAAGATCCTTTAATTTTTTTAAAATTTGTTAACTAATAACAATAATATTAGATAAATTCGAACACCTATGTAGTACTTTACGTGCCAAAGAATCAAATCAATAATATTGTACATAAAGAAGTGTTTAATAACATATAAATTTTATTTTCATAAAATTTTTAATGGCATGGCACAATTTAAATATAAAAATAACTTTTAAAAAATAAATATGCAATAAATGCTCCCGTGCATCGCACAGGTACCGTACTAGTTTATGTAGTAAAGGATAAAAAAATTGATAAAATGCTTATAATATGTATATATACATAGTAAAAAACTAAAAGTTTGGGGAGGGACAATAATCCCCCTATACAGCATTTGGACGATAGCCACTGTCAGTCTGGATATAAGTGTTCGATTAAAAAAATCGAAAATCGATTACAAATCCCAACGGAATGGTTCCGTAACGGGATTGTAGCCTTTTCCTAAACTTAAAAGCCCAATAGAATGCTATCTTATCTACACGCACTAATCTACACACAAATCTAGTTTTTGTATGTTGGACAAATCAAATAGATTTGGTTTGGTTTGACCGATTGAACACCCTAGCGAGTATTATTTGGTATTGGACACATCATGGCACAAACTACAGCCACGTGTCCTATTTGCTCATTCGCTGATTGTTTGTACACCTAGGAACGTCGTGTGTGCGTGCTTACGTGGAGTTGCATGTGTGCGCGTGCAGAGTGCGTGTGCGTATGTGTGAAATTGTGTGCTCTCATGACAACATGGGTGTCTTGTGTTTAATATGTTTATTTATCGCTAATTTGAAAAAACAAAACTCAAAAGGAATCAAGGAAAACCAATAGTCGTCAATACGCAACACAAACACAAAAAACATGGCCAAATATTTTATCTCCCATAAGTAGGGTCAATAAATTCATTTATATTTTACATAGGTTGTCTCTCAGAATTTGAAATCCCTATTTTCTGATTTTATCTTTCATTCTTTCTTCCTTCTTCACCATATCCCATTCTTGGAAAAACCCAAAACCATATTTTTTTCAACACTATTCCTAACATCATCTTCCCCTATAAATCGCCATTTTTTTNGAAGATGGCGGCGATTGGGATTCACTCCTCAGGAGCTAATTTATCAAACCCATCTTTCTTCCCGGGAAACAAATCGGGTCGGAGTTTTTCCTCAAAGACTCCATTTTTATCCTCCCCCAACAGTACCAAAAAGAGCCCACGAATTCCACTCGCCTCGTCGAGCTCAACCCTTTCCCCGCTTCACGATTCTGAAGCCAAAGAAGGGGTTTTTCTGGAAAAGATCGATTCTTGGCTGCGTGGATCTGTTTCTGAAATCGTGGGAAACCTAAAAAAGGCGCCTTTATTGGTGCAAGTTTATTCAGAAAAAGAAAATGGGAAGGTGAGGATCCAAACTGAGAAGGCCCATTTGGATTATTGGGCTGTTTTGAAGGGGGAGTGGATAAATGAGGAGTCAAAATCACCTGATGGGCTGATCTTTGTGGAGGAGTTGGGGCAAGATTATGATCAAGAGGATTTGGGTCAAGAATTTGGGGAGGGTGTGAGTAGGATTTGGGGCATAGTGATTCAAGGGAAAGGGGTTAAGTGTAGCCCAGCTTGTTATTTGCTTAAGACCAATAGGGTGTGTGCTGGGATGGGTTTGGGCTTCTGCACCTACTATTGTTTGATCAGAGTGAATAATTTGAGGGATGGTGCTTTTGAACAGTTTAAGGATTCTTGGTTGTTGCATTGAAGGGATTTGAGTTGGGTTGGGGCAGTCGATTTTTTTCCCATTGTTATTGTTTCGAAAAGATGTTGTAAAATTACTTGTGTAGCTGATGGATGATCGAAATTGATTCATATGTAATGAAGGTTACTTGTGCAGATTCTGGGGTTGCTTTTCTTGAGTTTTGCATTATTTGCTGAGAATGTTACTTATTTATTGTTGTTCTTTGGGGTGATTGGTCTGTGACTCTGTGGTGGTTCCTTTGATTCTTTTGAGATTTGTTTGGGAAAAAATTGAGTCTTTGTTTGGCATATGATGTTCTGCTGAGTTTATCATATGATGGATCATATCTATGCTCTAACAGAAAGCCTCTGTTATGTTCATTATGTTATTTTTTGTTTCAATTTTATCATATTGTGTTTCAATTCGAAGATGATTTGCTGTCAAACCTTTTTATCTTTTTTTATTGGAAATGCTTGGGTGGAGTTCTTGGAGCTATCAATTTTGACCCTTTGAAGATTCCCAGTCAATTGTGTCATGATCATAATTCATAATGTTAAATTGTTCTGACTTCTCCTTCTGCATTATGAATAATGAATGGATTTCTTTATAGGTTAATATTAGGTCATGAAGTTCTATACATGGTCTATACCGAAGGTCATTGTGCAATTTTCCCCTATAATTGCTCATCGTGTTCAAGTTGTATATGAGCTCAATGTGAAGCTTATGAAGGTTAAGGGCTTTATGTCAGCACTGATCATATATTATTTTTGTTAGTTATACAACATGAGTCTCGTGAGATTGACTCGGCTCATTAAAGCTCGCAAACAAGGGATTTTATGTAATTTTTTATAGTTCGACTAATTAAGGCGCGAGTTCGGTTAGACTCGAGGTCAGCTTGTGAGTTTTCATTTTCTCTAAATTTGTGAGGTTATTATATCATATATTTATTTTAAATTGAAGAGAGATATATTTCATGATAAAAATCACAAAAATAGGATTTTGTTGTCAATCATTTTTCACCCCACTGCTAAAGTTCAAATGTCTCTTCATGATATTTTCTTTGCACTTATGAAAAACTTTATACCAGGGCAATAGTAATTTACTTCAAGATTAATTCGGTCATCCTCCTTAAAATTGGGACGATGTATGGGAGATTGGATCATTACTAACCGCACTCACATAACTTTTATTACATATCAATTTTCTATTTTTATATCAAATTATCTTTAATCATTATATTTTAAATATTATTTTCATATAAATTTTAAATTCAACAAATCCTATCAAAACCAAAATAACTAGATGTGCGAGATCCTAAACTGCAAATACACATAATAGCTGGCGCGACAAGTGCCGTTTGGTCCCCTTTCAGCCTTTCTCCTCCATTTTCCATTTGAATTTGAAAACTTGAAACACACATGACACACCAAAACAGAAAAGGAATAAATTAAAATAAATAAATAAATAAAGCGCCTCTCAAGCAGTCAGCGCGCTCCTTTCTGCAATTCAAATCCATTTAACTTCACATCGTTCACATCTCACTCACAGAAATCAAAATTATTTTCTCAAAATGACCAAAATTTACAAACTTTAATCAACAATCTCCAATCTTTTGTGGTGGGGCTTATCCTTTTTCGTCAATCTTCTGTTCTTGTTTCCTCGACTAAAGCTTTCGTTTTTCGAATTTGATTTGCGGGTTTCGCTCAGAGACAAGGCTCGGTCATTAGATTGTTGGGGAGGAAAAGAGCAAGTAAGAAAAATGGGCTGCGAGAGTTCGGACCAAAGCCAGTCTTTACCCGGACACAGATCTGAATCAAAGGTTCGATTTTTAGAATACTCTGTTTGTTTATCTATCTACGCTTTCTTTGTGTGTGATGGGTTGTTTTTGTGGGTTTTGAATTTGGTAGGTTGTGGGTGGACAGAAAAGGGCCATTGCTGAAGTTGAAGAAACTTCAAATAGTTGTCACAAAAGAACGAAAATGCGTGACCTTGAATCTGTTTTTCCCTCTGAAGGTACTTTCTGTGTATGTGTGTAAAATCCTAACTCGACTGTTTCATTTGATATGTCACTGTTCACATTTCCTATGAGTCTAACACTAGTCAAAGCTGAAATGGTTATAGTATAAGGCAAGTGATTTCGGTAAAGATTGCAAGATGGCCGGTGAAATTTTATGCGCTAAATTTGATTTTTTGTAGAGTCTCCAAATGTTCCACCTTTTGGATATATAGAGAATTTGCTTTGTATGAATAATTTTCTACAGTGTATGTAGGGGGTTACTGGTTACAGCATACAAATGAGATGAACTCTTCCTGTTTGGTAGTTGATTGGAAACTAGGCTAAATTCTAAAAGCAATTTGAAATCATTTTTCGTTTATTATTGTCCGATGCTCGTTTCAAATGATTCGAGAACTCGAATGTCTATTTTAATGCAGCCCAAGCAGTAAAGGGAGGAAGCTCGAATTCAAGAGAGCTCGATCTTAACCTTAACGTTAGTTCTGTAAATTTTGCTACTACCAATGTCAATCCAAAGACGAGATCTTTCCATTTAGACCTTAATAATACTGACGACATCTCGAACTCGGCCAGCGATCCCTTCTTTCCTTACAACAAAACCCACCAAAACTCAAACTCGATGAGAATTTGGAAAGGGCTGAAACAAAACAATTACATGTCTCCCTATCACAATGTCGTGCCAGCTTCATTACCGAAGCCTCGGGGGAAAAAGAAACTCAATAATAATGAAGTGATGAAGAAAAAGATCGAGCAGGCAAAAAAGGAGCAGGTGGATAGGTTTGCACGGGTAGCTGCTCCAAGTGGTTTGCTTAACGGTCTTAATCCGGGGATTATTAATCATGTGAGGAATAGCAAGCAGGTTCATTCTATCATAGAAGCTCTGGTGAGGTCAGAAAAAAGGGGAAATAGGCAGATGAATGATTATTATGGCTTGTTTACGAATATGGGTTTTCAAGAGAGTGAGGTATTATTAGGAAGAGATAGGGATTATTCATTTGGGAGGACTTTCACGCCTTCTCAAAATGAGGACGATAAACTAAAGATAAGGCTTTCATCATCTGTGGCGGTTGCTTCAGAGAACACCAGTTGCCTGTCGAATGACGAGTCAGCAAATCTTGGCAGTGTTAATTCTCTTTCTTATAAAGGTTGTTTATTTTTTATTTCATTTATTTATTAGCTATGGTTTAATTTCAGAGGAATATCAGCACTTCCTTTGAAAATGTTACACAAGTGATGATTTTTTCGTCTTCATGGGGTTGATTATTTATTTTTTTGGATTTGTTTAATTTTCAGCGGCTAATGTAGCTTCTCAATGGCTGGAAGTTCTAAATCAAGATATTAAGGGACGTGTTGCGGGTAAAATTTTATCTTTACTCGCATAATATACTCTACTGCTGAATAATAATTACAACATTGTAATAATTGTAATTATAATAAAATGTGGTGTATTAATTTGCAGCACTAAGACGGAGTAAGAGAAGAGTTCGTGCAGTGATAGCCACCGAATTACCCCTCCTATTGTCAAGAGAGTTTTCACACAACATTCCCCATTTTGACCAAGCAATCGTTGATGCACACTCGTTTAGATGGCGCTCAATTTTCGAGCAGATGGAGAATACACTTGCTGAAGAAGAGAACCAGCTGGTGAGAGAATTGATGGCTGGTTTTTCAACTTTTGT